>PVLD010003883.1:0-105009 GCA_004027595.1 Dinomys branickii | reverse complement strand
AGAACAGGATGAGTTGATGGGCTGCGGACAAGTGGGAGTAGTAAAGAGAACCAGGTTAGGAGGTCGGAAGGTTCCTCCTTGACTAGTACTTTTTGAAGATCTAGCATCTGTGCTCGGTAGGTTTCACAGGCATTTCATGCTGACTTCCTCTCACAGCCATTTGAGGCACCTTTGAACTTCTTGGGGATGTCTTTCTAGTGATTCCTTTGATGCGGGGAAATGCATCACTTCTCAGCTGCTTGCTTCGCACTGAGGCTCTTGGTGGGACTCTTGTCCTGTGGGCTGGGATCTTGGTCCATCACACCTGTTTTCTCCTGTGTGTGACTCCCTTTTTATCCACAGGCTAGTGCTATTCATTCCTTTTTCCCATGAGTCAGGCAGTTAATTCTCAGACTGCTGACCACACTGTGCTGCCCGGCTTTAGCCTCCGCTGTTTCAATTCCTCTATCATTCTCAACATTTATTTTTTGTGAGTTAAGCGACAATCTGCCACGTTTTCAGCAGCTCCCAGGAACAGGCACCGTTGAAACTGGAGGCAGAGGACATCTATCCTCTTCTCGTTGCTGAGGAGTTTTGGGGCTGCGCAGCGTTGTTCAGCACACTATCAGCCTCCGTTCAGTCTCCACTCCCTGTCCCAAGGTCCTTTTTGATGCTGTGATGTGAGTGGTAGGCAAGGAACCCCCGGAGTACACTCTGGCTGCCGTTTTGAAAGCTCTCCATGGTGCTCACCTACCTCTTTCTGCAGCGTGGTTGGCATCTGAGGATTGGGCACCAGTAGAAGACTAAACTAGCTGCTCTCCTGTTCAATAATTACCTGAACCCAAAGAGGTGCTCTTCTGTGACTATTCACATTCTTAGCAATGAAGAAACAGGCATGGAGAGGTTAACTGACATTTCTGAAGTCTCTCAGGTTTGCATATCTGGGTCTTGGTGAGAAGTCTAATTCAGCTCTGAGTTTGGCAGCGCAGGGCCAGGTGAGAGCACAAGCATGGCCCGGGTGCTCTGCGTTGCCTTCAGATATGCTCTTCAGCTTCTGCTGGGATTCAGGGAGTGGAGGAAGGAGGAGGCATTTCCTACCCTCCTGCCCAGAATGTGGGCCATGGCCCAGGAATCCATGCGGAAATCTCTAGATGATGAGCTTGGTAACAGAGCTCCCAGAAAGCCATTCTCTCTCTACGCTTCCTCCTCAGTATGTGTCACAGATGTAAATAATTTACAATGGCAACATTAAAGAGTGTGCTCTGTGTGGGATGAACCCAGTTCCATTACTGATACTGCAGGGATATGTGTATGCATATGTATCAGTTTATCTGCCAGTCTCATATGTGCTCCATGCTACAGCCTGTGTTTCCAACTGGGGCACCACCCAGAAAGAGGCGTGTGACTCACCAAACATCACAGGGAGTCAAGGGCAGCACTTGGTGTCATGCACTCCCAGGATCTAAACCTTGGGAGCCTGAAATTCCTTTTATGAATCTTGTGGAAGAAGAATTGCTCTGAAATGCCTGGTGCAGGGCATGCAGGGTTGTCTCCAAGACATGGAAATTTGGAGCTGTGGCTCTGGAGCAGAGGACAATTCTTTTGTGGTCTAGTCATTGCTTGTTTACTGATTTTGGAAGTTAATGCCTCCGTGCAGAAGTGGTAAGTGTGAATTGGGATGGAAATGTGGAGATAGACTAGTGGAATTCTCAGGCAGTGTCACATGTGTTTAGTGTACCCCACCCCACCCCAGAGAGAGAGAACACACATGTCACTGTAAAGTCACATATGTAACTAAAGTTTCTAGTGAATACATTAACACATTGGAAAAGAAATTTATGTTAAGATCTTTCACTTAATCTAAAATAATATTTCAAGTGGTATCTAATATAAAAACTTAGGGAGATATTTTACATTGTATTCACAGTAATTTTTTAAAGCGCTGTGGGTGTGTCCCAGTATTTTGTACTTACAGCACCTCTCCATTTTATGTAGCCATGTTTAGAGTGCTTGACAGACGCAGGTAGCCTGTTGTTCCACAGTCAGACAACATACCTTTTTTCTGCTTTGTTATTGGCTAGATTGTGCTGTTGGGCCTCTGCTTTAACCTTTATGAACCTCACTTTCCTCTTCTCTGTATGTATAAAATAGGGACCCATAATGCTTTCCTGGCTATTGCCGCAAGTTCAAAAGAACAACCAGTACAGTTCTTGACATACAGCAAATGCTCATGTAATACACAGTTCTTTTCTCAGAATGACTTTCCCTGCAGTTACATGATGAGCTTCCTGTGGGAGATTTAAATGCAACTCAGCCTCTGACTATGCTGAACCCCTGTAATCCTAATCCTTTTCTTCCTTCCCTTCTGCTGACATCTTACCCTTGAAACATCTGCAGTGCTCGGCCTTCATTTCCTTCTGGTCTCTACTTAGAGCTGCCTTTATCAGATATTCTTTCTCTGAGCACCCTGCATAGAAATCTACTCCCTTCCTCTCATGTTCTGTCTGCCCACTCTGCTCTGACTTCCTGTAGAGTAACCCTCACTTCGAGGGAGTAACTGGCCATTTGTTTACTGCCTTTTACCCCCAAGAGAAAACCAGCTCTTCCAGGAACTCTTGGTTAAAAATGATTCCTTTGACCTCTGTTCCTCCAGGGGGTTTTATTCCTTCTTTGCAGTATTTATGGAGCATATTTTATATTAGAGTTGCTTAAGCATGTGAGTGGCTCTTTCATTACAAATTAAATCTCTGGAGGGTAGGAATGGAGGATGGAATAAAGTAGAAGTTGTACAGACTTATAATGAGATACATATAAGTTAGAATCCTGTGTGTGTGTGTGTGTGTGTGTGTGTGTGTGTGTGTGTGTGTGTGTGTTACTTGGAATTAAATCCAGGGCCTTGCACTGAGCTATGTCCCCAGACCTTCTTAATTGAGACTGAGATGAGTGTCTCATTGAGTCACCAAGTTGTCCAGGCTGAGTTTGAGCTTTCATTTCTCCTGAATCAGCTTCCCAGAGTGCTGAGATTACCTGACAGAACTGCCACATCTTGCTCTTCCTTAGGAGCTGTGAACTTGGGAAGGCTATTCCATGCTCACCTGTTAAGTATAACATCTGTACCCACCTTGTGGAATACACCTTTATTCATGTCTACTCTTGACTGAATGTTTTGGCTTCCACCTAGGGTATGGATAATTTTAAAGCCACATTACATAATAGATGCTCAATAAATATCAATCACAGGACTCATATTTATGTCAAATTCCCAGTATATGTAATGCTAATATTGTCTTGTATACAAAATGCCCATCACAGAGTATGTCATCCTATCTCATGTGATGACATTTAGGTAATAAATGCACTCACCTATTTTCTACCCTGCCAAACTATCTTTTAAAATATCCTGGACTTTCTAAAAATTTTCACATTTATGTTTTGTGCTGTGTGGAGTACTGTGATTTTCTAAGTGAATAGACATGTGTTCTGAGTTCACCTCTGTGTGCTGAAATGTATTTCTGTCACAGATGACCGCAAAAGAAACCAAGTTCAAATTAAGCCACATACACACATGCTTACGACATGGCAGAATGAGACCTCTTAACCAGGAGCCAGGAGGCAGGAGTCCCATTTTAACACTCGGGTTATGACATGTAAAAACAAACTGGATAGCAGGAGGGTTTCTCATCTTTGTACCATGGGCATGGTGGATTCAACACTCGTTGTTTTGGGGATCATCTTGTGTGCTGTATGGTGTTGAGCAGCATCACTGGCCTATACTTACCCGAAGTCAATAACAACCCCTTAATTGTGGGACAATTGAAGATATCCCCATGGGGCAAAATAGCTTTTCCCTGGGAAGCACTGGGTTAGAGAGTTCAAAGTTTAGCTAATTCTAGGACTGCAGGCTGGGTTCTCACTTCTGTACATACGCACATGCACAGATGCACATGGACACAGACCCACATGCATCTGCACTACCACTGAACATCTAACCTCCTCCTAGTTCCACCTCTGGAAGCTGTGATGTCCTCTATCCTGCTTCCTTGCAATAACAGTAAGCATTTTCTCACCAGCTGCTCTGCACCCACTCACCGCAGAAGCTCTGTGAAAGAGCTGTATGGGGGACATGCTGTGATTTCAGTGTGCTGTAGTTCACCATGGGGATCTCTGAGCAATCACCTCCATCCCCTGCTTGCCACCCCAGTGCACACTCTGGCAGACAGTCCTGGCAGCTCTGACTGTTACAGATCTGTACGCAACATGTATGACTTTGTTTTAGGCTCTGAACAAAACTTTAGGCCATAGCTTTTCCCAGCATGCTTCTCTGCACACATGCCTTTCTCCTTTGTCCTGACAGCTGGGACTAGCAGTGACACTCAGATTTTGTTGCAACTCATGGTAATATACTGCAGTTGGGCAATAGAGAGGAATATGCAGTTGAGCAGGAAATTTACACCTCTTTCTTTTTCATTTTTTTCCCTTAGCTTTACTTTTGTCCCATACTCTTTCCTTTAGAAGAGTAGTTCACTATCTACCTACTCTAGATATCATATTTAGCTGTGTGTGTAGATGGTGTAACAGTTGACAAAATGTTTGTGTTTTTATCATATCTTTAAGTCATAGCCATAAAAATAGAAGATGAAGAGAGAGAGACTGTCTGTTCAGTCACATGATTAACCAAGAGTAGAAATAACTTTGAAAAGGTTCTTTGCAGTCAAAGGCTCGCAGTTCAATGCACCAGACAGATAGAGAAATGAAGACGTGTGATACGAGATAATAGGTGCTGAGATACTGTCAGAGCCTACAGGCAGCTAGACTGGGTGGAAGGAATGTCATCTTTTTTAAGGAATACGAACAGGAAATGACAATTAAGGTTGTGACCTTAAGTGGCTGCTGAAGAATAATAGGACTTGGCCAGGCCTGGGAATGACAAAAATATAAACATTTCCTAGCTGAAAGGAAGTGGACACCATCATTATCAATATCCATTATCTTTCTAACCATTCACGCCCTTTATTGAGCGCATACTATAGGTCAGACATTCTGGGGAAGACTTTACATGAATCCTGTCATTTAATTGTTGTGCTATTTTTCAGTGTAGGTGTTATTGTCTGTTATATCTTATAGGTGAGGAAGACAAGACTCAAGAGAAGTTAAATAGATTGTTTGGAACAATATGGTTTAGAATGAAAGCAACCAGGTTCAAAACTTCCTCTCTGTATGGAGCAGGGAAGGAAGGACAAACTGCTATGATGACTTACTAAGCAGACAATGAGGCGGAGAGAAAAAGAAAGTTTGTTAGTTTTCCACAGGCTTGTGATTTCTGTGCTTAGCACAGGGAACCCCTAGGTAAGCTGTCTCCTAGACCCCAGCATTTGCAGATCATTACCTCTGTACTGCGACATTCTCAGCAGAAGAGGTGTACAAGCACGCACCTAACCCACAGCCCTTTAACTTCTCTTCTGCATGCCAGGGGACCTGGTGGTTGAAAGACAATGTCAGGCATCTTATTTGGTCACAAATTTCCTTGGGGTTTGGGAGACCTTCCACTCAACTTTGTGGAAGTGAAATCTACCAGCTGCATCTCTGAGGTGTCCGGCCTAGGTAGCTGTAGTGATGGTCCAGTATGAGACATTGTACATTCTGATCATTTGAAAGCAAAACGTGCTCTGTGTATTCACATCTGTGTGAGAGGGGAAGATAGATTAGCTCTTGGGTTTCAAGGGCCCATCAGGAGGGGCATCTTGTTGGTGAAGATGGTGGGTGGGACTTGAGTTATGTCTCCATGCCCCTGCGTGGCTGTGTGAAACACAGCATCTGTATTAATGCATTTCATTGTCTTTCAACACATGTTCCTTCAACATCTATGATGGGCTACATTCCAGGGTACTGAGGCTTAGCACTTAAGAATGTCCTCAGTTTGGCAGATGAGGAAACTGAACCCCTAAAGACCAAACAATTTGCACATGTTCGTGCATTGTATAAACAACAAAGTAAAACAAGCCCGTGGACCCAGATCCCTATAGATTTTGTACTTTTAGCCAGAACCTGTACTGCCTTTTGCAGACTTTAAAGCATTTTACTGATATATGGCATTACTATGAAGATGTGTTAATATTTTTTCTCTTTCATTGTCTTTCTCTCCCTTTCTCTTTCCTCTCTTCCTCCTTTCTTTTTGATTCTTTTCTCTACAGGACTCCACAGAATGGAGCAAGAATGAGAGGAAAAAGGCCGGCAGAAAAGCATGAACTGGAGGTTTGTTGAGCTCCTCTACTTCCTGTTTGTATGGGGCCGTATCTCAGTGCAGCCCTCCCACCAGGAACCAGCTGGGACAGACCAACATGTCTCCAAGGAATTTGATTGGCTTATTTCAGACAGGGGGCCTTTCCACCACTCCAGGAGCTACCTATCCTTTGTGGAAAGACACCGTCAAGGATTTACAACCAGATATAAAATATACAGGTATGATCTAGGCTAAGAGCGCCCTTATTTTTCTTTCTCTTGTGCTTTGTGGAGTCAAGCACTGACATGACTCTTGCTGTGGAAGGTTCTAGGTCAAGAGTTTGTGTCCCTTCAGCAGACTGCTTCTCACTTCTTACTCTTTTTTTTTAAATGTTGCATAAGATATTAATGATGGTGCTGAGATAAAGATTGAAGAGCTGATACTTGTGGAGCACTTACTATGTGCTCGACATGGTTCTCCCTACTTATTACACCTTATCTTCCTTAAACCTCCTAATAATGATTGGTTGTAGATTTTGGTTGCTTTCCTTACTTTGTAACTCTGATAATTGAGTCTCAGCTATGTTAAATAATGTGTCAATAGTTACATAGTACGTGGTAAGACTAAGGCTCTAAACATAGTTTATCTGTATTTATAGTCCTGGTCATTCTTCTCAACCACATCAGGTATAGGTAGTATTATTTTGCAAATACTGTTAATGAGCCCAGGTTTTTAGCTAGATATATTCATGCATTTGGAAAGAACAGAGGGACTTAATGAACAACTTTTTCTATTTTTTTTTTTTTTTTTGGTAGCAAGTCTGGACTGATTCTTGGCTTATTGTAGTTCTTCTTAACCAAAAAGGATGTAACGCTACATAGGGGAGAACATTTTTCTGACTCACTGAAGGTGCAGTAAACGAGTCCGTGTAACACACTGAGAGTAAACATGCTAACAGGAGAAAAGCCATATTAGTGATGTGCGTGCACAAGGGAACCCTACAAAGGATGGGACTTAATGAAAGGCCGGATGATTTAAGTTTGCATAGCCTCCTGAGCTACAGAGAGGAGTTGGGGTTTGGGCTTTCTGAGGGGTGGTGGCAACACTGATTATGGTGTGTGAGAGGGGAAAATGCATGGAGAAATACTTTTGTATTGATATAGCATTAAAAGGGGCTTGGGAGATAGCTCAGTGGCAAAAGCGCCTGCCTGGAAAGTGCAAAGTACTGAGTTCGATTCTTGGTACCAAAAAAAAAAAAAGAGCAATGATATTAAAGTGTCTCCGATCATAAGGGTTGTCTCCCAGAGCAGCCCATTACAGCGTCAGGTGGACAGTTGCGATAAAGTCTGTCTGGACTGGCGCCTCCTGTGCTAGTCTCCTCTGGTTGATGAGAGTCTTGGGAGTCATGTCAATTGAGTTTCATTTTGGAGGTTCTGTGTGTAGACACATAAAGGAACCTCAAGGAAAGTCTCCCTTGTTCTTTTAAAAAAAATGTAGTGGTACATGTGTGCAGTGCATAATGATGACATCACTTGTGGGGAGTTTACATGTCCAAAACACATTAGAATTTTGTTCTGCCTTCTTCCTCTCCCCGCCATCCTCTTCCGCATTTGCAAAAGCTCTGTCCTCCTATTTCCAATTATGTATCTTTTATTTTCCTCTTTATTTATACTTTCAGTTTCTCATATAAGAGAACTTGTAGTATTTAAGCTTGTGTATCTGATTTATTTCCCTTGTGCTTTGAGGGAGAAAGAAGGACCAGAGGCACGAGGGCAGGAGGAGGTCAGAGACACTTTTAATTCAGAGAAGTCAGCATGGAAAAGTGCCATACTTTAGGGGGTATTATTTTCTGAGCCTCATAAGCCCAAAGTCTTTTATTATTATTTGAAACTGTCGTTCCACATTCCACTTAATCTTGGTCTCCTTGACGTGTTCACATCTGTCTGTATTTATTTTACTTTAATTATAAAGCATTTAAAGTTTGTGGTATATTATTATATTTCTTTCTTACCTTGCGTAAAACTCTTTGAGGGAAAGACACACACATGCACACACACACACACACACACACACACACACACACACACACATTTTATTCATTTCTGGATGCTCAGGGAGATTTTTGCTCTGGCATTGTTATCATAAATACACAATAAATATTGTGGACTTGATTTGCAGGATGCAAAACACTCTCCGGAGCTTTTGTCTTAATGTCAAGGAAGAAAGGGCAAGCCTTACCATTTCTGTGCCAGTTAGAGGAAAACAGAGACAAAACATGGTGCAAGGAGG
Source organism: Dinomys branickii (assembly GCA_004027595.1). NCBI lineage: Eukaryota > Metazoa > Chordata > Mammalia > Rodentia > Dinomyidae > Dinomys > Dinomys branickii. Next base: position 96,521 of record PVLD010003883.1, on the reverse strand, counting down.
AGCTCTGGCCTTCAGCTAAGGAGGCCTGAATGAGTTGATCTGGAACATAGGCATGTCTCATTTGTACTGTTTTAGTATTCTGTACTGGGGACAAGTGATTTGTGAAATCTTCTGCCAGCACTAACTACCTGCATTTCTCTAGTGAGTATGGAAATCTGACTGGTGACTGAGGGGCTTACTTACAATGGCTTAGAAGAGGTTATGGACAAAATTCCATGGGCCTTGAAGAATGGTAAAAAATTAGATTTCTCTAGGCACTATGAAATCTAAGAACACAAAATGAATATAGGATGGGTAAAAGAAAGAAAAAGTAGAAGCAAGAGAAATATGGGAGCATTTCTTCTTTTAAAAGAAAATAGGGAAGAATATCAGGATTTATGTGATTAATTCAAAGGTTTGCCCTTGGGAGAATCATCTCAAAGTCACCTAAAAACAATCATTTTCTTCTTTGTTGTCTTTTTGTTTGTTTGTTTGTTTGTTTTGAGTCAGGATTTCACTTATACAGTTCAGGCTGGCCTTGACCTCTCTTTGTAGTCCAAGCCAGCCTAAAACTCGCAGCAATCTCCTGCCTCAGCCTTTCAAGTGCTGAGATTACAGGCATGAGCCACAATGCCTGGCGAATAGTTTTCTTCTTACTTTCAATTTTGGGCCCTTAAAATATTTTTTGGTAGACTGTGGCCATTATTGCGGTTGATTATACATAAGCTACCTGAAGGTGTTCGTGGATTACTGGTAAGCAACTTCCATTACCTGAAATTCTTGATGTGAAGCATAGATAGCTTTGAGATAGTGGGTTTGGTGAGGAAAAGAAGTTGTGGAAATCTAGATACATTTCTGTGCTTTGTGAAATAATAACAGCCTCTGACTTCCTACTCCCCTTGAACCTCTCAAGGACACTTTAAAATTGCGCTGATTAGAATTTGTATTTTCATTTTAAAGGTGATTTGATGAGTGACTTGAACAAAGAGGAGCGGGGGACTGGCTTAAAACAAAGTATGAGTATGAATCCCTAATCTCACCAATGAATACCCTAGGGTTACAGGCATCCATTTCTTGTCTACCAGTGTTTTTTAGCAAATGTGATACGTTCAATATTATGCTAGAGAAGGAGTATTAGTTGGTCTGAGGTTAGGTACTCATTGCCATGTCCTGGTGTTGGCTCTAGTGTGATTTTTCAAGGGATTGATAGCCCATTTTAGATGACCAACATGGATATGCTGTTGATGTCAGACACACTTATATTTAAATAGGGCCGTAAATGGAAACATACATGCAGAATGCTGAAAATAGTGTCTTTTATTGGGCATTTATGATGTGCCAGGAAGGAAGAGCATTTAGTCCTCACTACATCCTCTCTGAGTTGGACAGTGCCTCATCCATTTATAGATGGAAAGCCATGACTACTGGATGTTGACTGTGTTGCTGAGGTCACCTACTTAGTAAGGAGTGGAGGTGGGGTCTAAACCCTTATCTAACTTTAAAGACTTCCTTTTAAAGACAGTGCTGGATACTGCACCTAATACCCACCGTTGGCTTCAAAGTACAGCATGTTTCCAAGTCCTGAAAGGGCTAGTCCAAACATTCCTCATTGCAACCATCTTTCCCAACATTTTAAATGTAGTTTTGGAAATGTTGAGAAGTGAAAAGTTGCTGGTGAGATTAGGAATCAGGACATCTGAATACTAATTACATGCACTGGTCTTCTTACATTAGACAGAATCCCCTCCTTTAGCAAATCTCACTTTCCTCCTTTCCAGATGATCCAGTTGATTTAGATCAGTAGTTTTCAACCTATGAAATGCTATTTGCAATGCTGAGGATCGATTCGAGTAACCATAGAAACCACTGCAGTGTGAGGAGAGAGGAAGAAGGGTTGATGAGGCAGCACTCCTAGCACTCCACTTCACTTGCAAAGAAAAGATTTGAGTTTGCTCTGAGTTTAGTTCTAATTTATGCTTCATTTTGGATTCTACTACTTTAAAAATTTGCAATCATCTAACAAGCTCATTCCAAGATCCTTTTTAGTTCCAAAATTAAGTATAAGATTTAACAAAGGTCACACAGCTAATTAAATGATGGAGTTCAACCTAGAAGCCAAGTTTTGGTCATTTGGTTATTTCTTCTTTTCTTTACTTAATCCTCAAATAATTATGAGGACTTCTATACAGGCCTAGTGCTGTATTTGGGGCCAGTGATAAGGACAATAAATGTGGTCCTTCCTCTCAGAGGAGAGACTTACATTAAACATATGCACTCACACATACATACACACACATTTAGGTACATAGGCAGTTCTACAAAGAAAAAAGTGCAAGACAGAAATTATAAATACTGCAAACATTCACTTGGCACTTAATGACATATAAGGATGAGGTGAAACTCTTTTCATATTCTGCACGTGGAAACATGTGCATCTAGATCTCCAGAGACAAATACTCACTGAATATCAGTCAATGAAAAAAGCCACCTGAGAGATGTTCAGTGGGACAGTTGTCAATAAATACTTTTTCCTCCCTGAGTGTCATTTTGCTGAAACTGAAACATTTCCAATGAGTCTGCCTTGATGTATGCTCACATGGGCATAGAATATTAGGGACTTGACTACGTCATAAAAGAGAAGGCTTCCTACCACACAGCAGTACTCTCAGCTGACAGAGAGCCAGCTTCCCTGGGTTGCCCCAGATCTTCAGTCTCAGCCAGTTCCCTGGTCCCCAGGATGCAGACTAGAGCCCTGGGTGACTGGAAAGCTTCAGAAAGTAGCTAGAAGAAAGAGTTTCCTCCTCACTAACATAAGTTAAGACCATCATCTGTATCTTTCATATGCAGATAGAGGCTAACTTCAACTCAGAGAGTCACGGTCCATAGGTGCTGCCAGTGTTAATGTTGAAAATCTTTCAACCCAAATCCCAGCAGAAGCTTCTTCTTCTGTTACTTTACAGGTCAAGTAATGACATGTTCTGTGGTTTGGGTGCCCGAGGACAGACTCTGTCACTCGAGACAGAGTGAGCTAAGGGAGGAGAACAGGAGCCAAGGCAGCCTTTTGCTTTTGCGTGTGCGAAGGTGCAGTGGAAGCATTACTGAAGTCGGAGTCAGGGAACCCAGCTCACCTGGCTTCTTTCTGCCTGACTGTGGCCAAATAAAGGAACTCTTTGAACATTGGTTTCCTCATCTGTAAAGTGGAACAGCTAGCTGCGGTGGTCTCTTAGATCTGTTCCATCTCTGAAATTCTATGACTCTGTGAGAGATTGTCATTTTAAAATATATTATACCCAAGTAGTGTGGTATCTCTGGTTTTGGAGTCTGGAGACTTAGGGTTTTCTCAGTTTGAAGTCTCTTTAGCTTTGTTATTCTGGGTATTTCATTCATGGAACATTCATCCACTCGTAAACTTGTTGATTTAGGACTTAACACCACATATATATCCCACATTGTGCAATAACTTATCAATACAGATGACCACAAGTAAACAGTAAGGCACACACACACACACACACACATACACACACACCACCATGACCATCACCACCACCACCAGCACTACCACCACCCACCTCTTTCTGCCGAGCCCAGAATTAGGAGCAAAGGAAAAACGGGTGGAAAGTAACCAAGAAAACAATTATTCCATGAATAGGAATGAGCCTCAGATACTCAGTATTCTTCTCTGTAGCAAAGGATAGCGACGTTTGTCCTGCTGACTAGGTCAAATGACATGCAGTTTCTGTGAGAATTCATAAAATTTAAATTATCTTATGTGTGAAAGTATTTTATTAGTGTTGTAAGTCATCATTCAAATAAAACAATTTATTATGATTTTTTTTTGTGCTTTCTGATAAGACCACACATATATTAGTCATGAATGACTTGCAGCTATTATGTGAGGGAAGTACTATTATTGTTTCATATTATAAATGAAAAATTAAGGCATTCAGATGTTAAGCCAATCACTCGTGTCATGTAACTAAGGAGTGGCAATACTGGAACTCAAAACAAGCACCTGAAATCTACCACATGACTCCTTCATACGCTATTATGATTTCCCTGTGTCTTAGCTACCAGATTTATTTCTGAATCCTGGGAGCCTTGTTTGACTATGGCCAGATTGCTACCTCTCTAAGAGGGTTTTCTTATTTGTAAGATGAAGATGATATTAACTACCCAGTGTAGTCATGAGAAATAACGTGTGTACTAAGTATATAGACCTGGGGATTTCATAGGAACTTCCTAAACTTGAATTTCTGCTTCTATTCTAGAAACCACATGCATTACTAGAAATTATTTCTTCTCTTTTCATTATAATTTAAAGGTCAGTTTGGTCTGACAGTGTTTGCTTCATCCTTCTTGTTTCTGGAGTATTATTTTCTGTCAGTCTTTTTTCTGACTTTGAGGTCATCAAGAGTTGCTATAAATTGAGCACTTATTTCAAAGGTGGCTTTAATAGAAGAATTCTGGTACCAATTTTACACTTTGTCTAGAGAGGCAGGGCACGGGAGAGAAAATGGCACAGAAGGTTACTATTTCACAATAGGTGATTTATTATTGAGTGGTTTTCCCAGAGATTGTAGAGCGAGTGGTTTGTGGCTTACGTGGTACCTCCCTTTGAACTCTAAATATGCACCTGAAGGTTGAACATAACTCACAGTTTGGTAAACCAATTCTAATTGCCCATCTACCTTGCATATTTATGTCAGGCAAGTATGAATTTCCATTCTAATGCACTGTCCTGATATTCTGGCATGTGTTTCCCAAAAAGTATCTCTCACAGGTTTTGTGGCAAAGCCATTTGGCTAACTGAATGAGGCTGGGGAATGTGTAGATGTTTCCACTAAGATGAATGAGATGTGGTCCTTACCGGGCACTCACAATATACACCCTGGTTCTCACAATATATACACACTGCTGTGTACTGGTGAATTAAGGTTGTGGCAGATAGATACAGACTCCATCCTCAAGGAGCTTGTGGAGAGAAGAGGGTGAGAGAAGAGCCTACCACTGTGCTTCATGGCCGAACTTGATAAAGGTTCTCAGACTCTTGAGTTGAGATAGAATCTTGACATCATGAAGGGTGAAGACTGTATTTTCATTAGTGTGACTAAAATTAGTAGCCAGGGCTTCCAAACATATTTTGTGTGGCTGTCTGACTCAAAGTGATGCTAGAAGATGTTTTCTGGGAAAAAATACTAACAGTCAAATAAGTTATTATAAAAACAACAATGCCAAATGCTGCCATCGAACTCTTAAGTACTTAGCATTCTGCTGTTGACAGAAATCATCCTGGCATACTTATAATAACCCTGTGCAGTAGGTATTGCCGTGATCTCCATTTACATTCTTTGTACAAAATAAGAGTGGATCCCTGATGGAGTAGAATCTATCAAGACAAATTTGATTCCAGAACCTGCTTCCTTGACTATGTGTTGCTATTTCCCAAATTATATAAATACGCATATGGGAATTGTAAAGTTAATAGGGCTCCTTCTTATAGAGCTTTCATTGCTATGAGACTATGTAACAATACTTTAGCACACCTCTTTAGCCATATAACCTTCAGGTTGAGCTAGGCCGGTCCGGTAATTGGAGCTCTGCCTAGCTTTGACAGCTCGAATTTTCTTCTTCGGACTGCAGCCTGTATCAAAGCACTGTATAACAGGTCACCTCTTTAGCTAGGGTCCCTGGCTGAGGAAGCCAATCATTGTGTGGAGCTTCAGCTGTGAGTACTTCGGTCTAAATCTTCTGCTTCATGATTGAAAGTGATGGAATCAGCACCTTCAGTTTTCCTGTCAGATGCATTATCTTTTTGTAAAAAAGAAATTCTTCCTTACATTTCATATTTCTAAATTTGGAATTCCACCCTCTGGTTTAGCATATGAAACTGACAGTGGGCCAGGGCCGCAGTTGGGTACTTCAGGGAGACTTTGGTTCAATATATTCTTTAAAAATGATTAGACATTAGAACCACCTGAAAAACTCTTATATACCCCAAATGAATGGGTTCTTCCCCCACATACTTTGATTTAATCATCTAAGATAGACAAAAGGGAGAACCATGTTGTGGTTAAGGGTGTTTCTACTCCCTAAAGGGATATTCAGCATAATCTACGGCCATCACTGAGGTCCAAATGGTGGTAGAGAAGGGGTGCTACATATAGTGGCATCTAGTGGATAGAAGCTAGGAGTCAGGGGTGGTGTTAAACATGCTACAGTGCACAGGGCAGCCCTGTACAACAGGCAATTATCTGCAATAGAGTGTCAGTTGTGCAGAGATTCAGAGACTCAGCCCTTGTGTTTTTGGAAAAAAGGCAATGAGAAAGAACATTAGAATAAAATATCTTAGAATCTGGTCTTTATGAAATTTAGTTGCAGTGACTGAAATGTAAATAATGGTTAGATTCCTAAGGTATTAGCTGGAGGATCCAGTGGAGAAGGGATTTTCCAATTTTAGACGTGGCTTCAGCCAGGGTGGCAATTGATGTATTAAAGGAGCAGGTGCATTTTTATTTGGGCTGCAGTGGCAGAGTGCTTAAAGGAAACTAGTTCTCCACTCCATAAAGTTTCTCTTCTTCTGTGAATTGGGGGGTTACTCTAATTTTAGTATTCTTTAGGAAGTAAAATATGTAAGTTTCATTATGAGGTCCGTGTACATATGTCCTGTGTCATTAACAACAAGCTTAGACCACGTGTAGTAACAAACACTCTCTCCTCTTACAGCATGCCCAGTTGGGTACCAAGAAGATAAGAATAGGACCATATCCCATATTTCTATTGGTCAGTTTCAACCACTTTAAAGATTGGCAGCAAACCACTCTCCCCGCCCCATTATGTCTCACTTAATTTAAATTTCATATCAAAATCTCCCTGAATAGAGTGGAGTGGAGAAGCATAACCATCAAATTTCTCTCCAGCTGCTTGGTATCAATTCAAAGATAATCCCCAGTGTTGATTATTTAAAATTGATCTCCCATTTCCAAGAAGGATAGCTTTATTGCTGCTAAATTGGTACCATTGCAACATTTTATCTCTGCTCCTATGCCATTACTGAACTGACTTCTGGGAGCTGCCAACCAGAGTTTGCTGCAACCTCGGTAAAGCAATTGTCCAGTTAGTCAGGGGTAGTGTCTAAAAGTGGGCCAGTTTATTCAACCCCTCCCTGAGACAGAGTGACACAGGGTCTTTAAAGTTACACTAAGGATGGCCGCCACTCTGATGGGAGACTGTGAGGAGGAACGGAAACAAGAATTTAGGACTTCAGTCTGTACAGCAAATCTTCACTGAGAAAGAAAGAGAGGGGCTGGATCTGTCACCTTGAGCACCTGCAGCTTACTCATGCATTTAAAAACTTCCTGCTTATCTCCAAACTCTCGCTGGCCAGGCCCTGCTGTTTTCTGGGGATTGAGGGATGAAAACGTTGATCATTATCTTCAGGAAGCCAAGGGTATCTTGGGGGTAAATCTGACTGAAAGACAAATTTTCATAGTGCTCATGTGCTGTCTTCTGTTTGATCAGTGCCATGGGTGTTGTTTGGGTGGGTGAAGGTCTTTCATAGCACTGGGGTGGTGCAGGTAGAAAGGAGGGGAGGAAAAGACCAGTCTGAGAAGGCATGCTTGAGGGAGGCATACTGAACGTAGGCTTGAGGGGACTGGGATTTCAAGGGAAGGTAGTGGGGAGAGTGGTGTCTCATACAGATGAAGTACAATCTGCCAAGATTGCAACAACAGAAATCCAGGCACTATAAGTGCTAAAGTGTTATGTACTTTGAATAATACTGATGTTAGATCACAAGGCTGGAGGACAGCGCAGAGCCAACAATGAAAGGTGTTTGAGATGACAAGTTTATTTCAACCAACCTTCAAATTTTAGTTAGTGAGCACACTGTTATTAGATAATTATTAATATGGTGTTCTGTTTCTTCTACAGTGTGGAACCTAATTCATACAAAGAAATACATTTTACCTTGACTTTCAACAAAGGGAGCCAGAGACATAAACAAATGAAAATTCACCAAAGAAAACCTAACCTTATTACCTTACTACATGAGATGCATTTTGATATTTTCTGTTCTGTTCCCCTCAAATGCAATCTATTCCTTTCTGATGCATTTATATTAAAAAAAAAAAAAAGCTGGTACCTGCCAACAAAATTGATTTCAGCCTCTTTTAATGAGAAAAGGTCCTGCAGTTTGAAAACCACTGCTTTTGAGTTTATCTGGTGGTCACATTTTGGCCCAGGGGAAAATTGTGCCGTGCTTGATGAACAGTTTTCAATGACTTCAGGGTATGTAGTTTAGAATCTGCGTCTTGCCCTATGTGGGCAATGGGAAAAGAGTGAAGAGTTTGAGAGGTAAGACTGGTAGACATTTAGACTGCAGCATGAAGACAGGATGGAGAGGGGGAAAAAAAGGGTTAGAAAACTGTGGCGGTAATTCAGAGAGAAAGGCAATATGAGAGCAAAGAATAAGGTAGTGAAGACGGAGTTCATTAAAGCTCAAGTACCACTCAGTGTCTGTCACCAACCCCTGCTGCAGACCTCCTGCTCAGGCAGCTTCTTCCCTTGCTGCGTCTGGACTCAGCTGTCCCCCTTCCAAGCTCTGAACCCTTGGCAGGATGCATTCTTTTATGCAGCCTTCTACTGCTGCTGGATCCCTTTGTACAGTGAATGAAGGGACCCAGAATGCCCAGGTTTCTACCTCCAGGCAGTTTCTTTATCTCTCAAGGCTTTCCTTCTGGGCACAAGAATTACTGTGTCTCATTAGCAGTGGATTTTCAGACAGTCTCAGAGAAACGTTATAAATTCCACCCTTTATCTCTACTTGACTCATCTCTGCTCACCTTGAAGGAAGCTTCCAGCTGCAAGTCAGCGTCTTAAGCTTATGTGAGCCCTGAAATAGGTCTCTATAGCTTAGTAAGTATTCAGACTTAGGCCAGTCTTGATTTGAATCCTAGCTCTGCCGCTTCCACTCCTGCAATCTTAAACACATGGCTTAGATTCTTTGAAACTTGATTTCTTCATCCACAAAACAGGATAAGTCCCAAGTCTGTTACGAAGTATTAAGAGGAGAATGTATGAAAGCGTTTGTCACAGAACAAATGTTTAAGGACTAGTAGCTAAAACAAACATCAGAAGCACCAATCCCTGCAAATTCAGCTGCAGGGATTCTGAGGAGTCTTAAAGGTACCTTCTACAGCAAGAGAGCAGATTGCCTTATGTGTTCTGACTCTGGGCTGCTGGATGGTTTGGAAAATACTCTGTGAAGGTAGCATTTGCTTCCCTCTTAGTCTTTCTAAGAGGAAGCTAAAGCTAGAGGGAGAGGAAGGGTTTTGATATGCTGAGGCACATGTGGCCAGAATCCAGAGGCCAGAATACTGGCAATGTGTTCTTAGGCTATCAGCATGCAGTGATTCATGTATACAGTACACGTCCTATGATTTGCAAGCTTCTAATTTATTAATCAACTCAGGTGATGGGAGCAGTGTGTGATCTCTCATTTTCCAGTTCTTGCTTCACTGTGCCTGCAAGGTTGTCTTTGACATGCATTACACAGGTGACACTGGTTCTCCAGGGTTAGCTTCTCACCCAAGTGTTTTCACAGCAATCAGTGGCATTTCAGAATGGAGTGTGTGTGTGTGTGTGTGTGTGTGTGTGTGTGAGTGTGTGTATGCAAATTGAGGTATAATTTGAGTGTTATGAAAAATGCAGGTTCATTTTTCAGAGATAGCCAGAAAGGTGCAGCCACCATCCCCGAGCACTTGTGACAGTTGCTTTGTGACTCTTGCATGACACTTGCTCTATTTTGCAGCGAAGAGGAATGTACTGTATATGAGAAAAAAGTGAGCATAAGTGATATCAAAATCTCTGCTGCTGTATGGTTTGAGGTGGTCTGGCTTTATGGAAAGAAGGCTGTCCTTGTGGACTCATTCCATAATTATTTGTTGAACACTTACCATGGTAGTCACTGTGGCAGTCCTTGATAACACCAAATCATTCCTGATCTTTGCCCTTCATGGGTGCTGGAGTATAGCTAGGCAGTGACTAAAGCTGCCTGGATGACACAGATCATAGGAGTATGCAAAGTATGAAATGGAACAGTAATGCAAAGAATGGACACTAAAATCAGTCTTGCAAAATTAAAGAAAGCTATCAAGAAGAGATTTAAGTCTGTATATGTTGTGTGTGTGTGTGTGTGTGTGTGTGTGTAAATATGTTCATGTGTTTCTTGATATAATGTCTAGAATAGGAAAAGAATTTATCTGGGAACTGCATATACTGCTGAATGGGTAATGGGCAGAAAAAATCCAAGCAAGTGAGCCAGTGAAACCATAGCAGGGTCAGGTCATCAATCCCTGCGCATGTTATATAAAAGGCTTTGAACCTTATCTTAAGGCAGCAGCTCCACACTTTATTATTTTAAGATATGTTTGGTGTTTTATTGATTTTGTTATTGTTCCTGAAGCCAAAGAAAACCTACTCTTTCTGTTTATTAACTGGTTAGATTTAAACAAGTTAATGAAGTATTTATGTCCTGATAAGCTTAGGGACCATTTGAAAGAACATAATACATGCAAATGTGAAGAAAAATAATTCATTTTATTTTATTTTATTTCTAAATAATCACAGTTACCTACTACTTCTTGAACTTTGCACTTGGACACCGATATCATCATTTTTTATCCCTCATTAATTTTTGTACAGTATCTTGTAAGGGCATTGAGTGCCAAAATTCCAGCTTTACAAACATGTTCCATAGCTGAGCAGAATGCAGTATGTTCCCAACTTGGAACTGTGAATGTCCTCAGAGTCGTAGTTCTTATGATGCCCTGTGAAAGACAAATATCTCTTTGTTCTGCTGAACCCATGAAACATCCTGCTGCGTTCTGGCACGTTTGCTGTAGCTCTCCTTAACATCTCTGTACATAATTTGCAAACCATGTCTTCAAAACAGGAGGCAGCTCTTTGGAGGATTTTGGCCAGACGTGAAGCATATCTTCATTGTCATCTTAGAATCACTTTCTAAATGGAGAAAATAGTTTGATGGTGGAAAGTTGAGAGCAGGTGCAGAACACATGGCAAGAAAATCAGATGCTGTCATGAAGACCTTGCTGAGGGGATAGAACACCTTGGATGAAAGTAGCATCATTGGAGATGTAAGATGTATTTTTTTAAGCTTTTACTTTGAAATAATCATGGATACCCAAAAAGTCACAAAAACATACAGAGAGCTTCCATGTAACCTTTACCCAGTTTCCCCCAATGTTTACCTTTGACATAGCTACAGTAAATTTCAAACCAAGAATTGATATTGATAGCATATGCCTGTGTTTTTCTATGGCATTTCTTCACATGGGTACATTTTTTAAGCTATCACCATAATTGAGACGCAGAGTATTTTGTTGCTATCAAAATATCCCTATGGTGAAACCTTGCTCTTATCCTCTTCCATCTCTAAACCCTGGCAACTTTGCTTTTTCATTCTCCATCTCCTTTATTTTGTCATTTAAAGAATGGCACGTAAATAATACTGTGTAGTGAAATGCTTTAAGGAAGTGGTGTTTGCTTAGTGTTTGAATATGAGGATTGAAAGGGGAGATAAAATCAGGGAGGGAACGGGCAAGTGGTGAATCACTGTTTGTGGATTAAATAGAAAAAAAGAGAAGATGGATATTTTTTACTTGGTCAACTGAGTGGGTCAGGGTGTTTTTTATTGAGTTAGAAAGTCCTGGGAGGCAAAGCGACTTTTTGACGTGATGTATGTTTGAACATGATGACTCAGCTTTGAAAATGTTAAATTTATATCACATAAATTGTCTAAATAGCAAATGCGTGGGCAGTTGTATAAGTGGTTCTGACCCATAAGAAAGAGCTGTATTAAAAAATAAAATATTCAGAGTCATCAGGATACTCACAGTGGTCCTAAGTCACTTTTGAAGACATTTGTTTAGCCTTTGTTTTTTTTTTTTTTTTTTTTTTTGCGCTACTGGGGATCAAATTCAGGACCCTGCGCTTGCTAGGCAAGTGCTTATTCCACTGAGCTATATCCCCAGCCCTTGTTTAGCCTTTGCAGAGAAAGGGATGACAAATAGTGATGCTGGCCATCAGTACAGGAAAAAAAATCATGGATATTTGCTGCCGTGGAAGTTAAAATGAATGAATACTTAAAGGAGAAAAGTGTAGGTAATCAAGGGTCATAGTTTCTGATACAGCACATAAAGTACGAACTGAAAATAAACTTCCTTAAAATCTTGATCTTATCAGGAGTTGTTTAAATCGAATGTTAGCTACAAAAGCTAGATCGGAGTGTGTTCAGAAATGAGAAGAAAGGGTGTAGACATTGTATGTATTTTTAAAAGACTAATGGCTATACATGGGAGTGGAGACGTGAAATGAGATACTTTATTTTTGTTGGCTTTTAGAAGGGAGAGGACAATAAAGAGAGGGAGAGATAGGTGCTGTGGTTCAAGGTGGGGTTCTTTTTGATGAGAAAGTTCCCGGAGAGGCAGGAAGGGAAAGAACAAGAGCACAGGTGGAGGTGAAATGAGAGATGCTGTTCGATTGAAAAAGGAAGAAAGGAAAAAAGAATTGCAGGTGCAGATAAGTCTATAGATTTCACTTGCGGGACTTGACGGGACATCTGATGGCTTCTGTTCTCTTTGAGAAGTAGGATGTGGAGCCAGTGGCTGAGGAGGGGCTGTGGGCACTGTCAAAATGCAGCATTTGGAGAAGTGTGGAATTAGTTTATCTGCAAGATGAAAGAAAATTCTTATTTAAGGAAATGTAAAAAGTGTACAAGGAAGCATGGCTTTGATGAGTAGGTGATCACCAGTTTCCTGTATTGCGGCTGCAGTCCATGAAGCTGTGATATGATTCTCAGTGTAACTGGGGTCACAGCATGGACAGTAGAACTGTTGGATTTAACATGATAAAGTTTGCCAAATTTGTGAGAAGAAAAGACAATCAGGCCAAACACTTAACAGTATTAGCCAGTATTAAATTAATATTAACAGTATTAAAAATAGAACTACCGTGTGGTCCAGAAATCCCACTACTAACTATACTGGGAGTATCCACAGGATATGAAATCAGTTTGTCAAATATCTGCATACCGGTATTCACCATGACGTTATTCCTGATAGCCTCAATGTGGAATTAACTGTCCATTGACAGACAGATGACCAAAGTGCATTTATATTGTATATATACACTGAAATCCTGTTTAACATTTAAGAACAAAATCTTGTCATATTTAACAATGTGGATGAACCTGGAGGACATTCTGTTAAGTGAAATAAGCAAGGCACAGAAAAAAATATGACATGTCCTCACTTATGTGTGGAATCTGCAGAAGTCAAACTTTTAACAGCGGGAAGTAAAATGGTAGTTACCCGGAGCAAAGAGGATAGTGAACTTGGAGTGATATTGTCAAGGGATACAAAAGTTCTGTTAAGTAAAAGCAATAAATCCTGAATTCTCTTATTCAGTATTGTGACTATAGTTAACAACAATGTAAAATAAGTAAGGTACTATAAATAAAATAAATGTTAGATATACATTTGTAAATTAGATTGGCAAATTCTATAGCCTCAAAATATTAAGATTGTACACTTGTCAGCTAAAATTAATTAATAAACTACATTGTTAAAAGTCACTATCAGTTCAAATAGATATATAGAAAGCTGGTGTTGAGCTAAGTTGAATACAGAAAGGAAGTGAAATCAGTCTTGCATGTCTGTATTTGTTTTCCTGAGTATACACTTCGAAGTTATCAATATGTAATACAACAACCATGGTTAATTCCCTTTTGCCTTGTCTGTAATTCAGTTTTGATTGTATTATTCTGGTGCTACTTTGTAAGTGGCTCTCTGTTTGTTAACATGTTGTCATTCTTTTACATTTTAAGATCAAAAAAAGAAAGGAAATGATGAAAGTGGATACTAAATAAAGAGAAAAGAGATAGTCATAGACCTCAGAGGTCTTGAAGCATTGGGAGAGAAGGTATTGTGAGAGAGATTGGGATATTTGGGGGAGATGTAAAGTTCTAGAGCAACTGAGAGGAAGTTTGGATCTGAAAGACGGTGAGGTGAATGTCACTGAATTGTCATTGAGTTGGAGAGATATTTGATGTTAGGGACACAGAAGCAAGACAGTGTTTAGAGTGAACATATAGTCATGTGCGGAAGTGCACAGTGAACATGAGAACATATTCAGCAAGTTATTTAAGTTAGTTTTCATATGAGTCTATTCTTTGTTACTATAACAAAATTCTTGAAGTTAGATATTTATATACAAAATAAGTTTATTTAACTCACAATTTGGAGGTCCAAGAACATGTTCCTTGCATCTCTTCTGCTCTGGGAAAGCCTCCTGTTTACATTACAACACATGTAGGGCATTCCGGTTAGTATCTTCTGGGGTAGAAGCAGGATACGAGGAAGATTGATTTTGCATGGAGGCAAGAAGAGAGAGTGCCATGAGAACCAAACTTTCTATTCTGCTTAGTATTTCCTGTCCAGTGACCAGCATGAATCCCTTCCCAGGTTAAGCCCCCATAGCCCAAGTACTGTACCTTCCACTAGATAATACCTGTTAAAATTTCCACCAGCTCAATACCACCATGCTTAAGACTACACACACGGCACATGAACCTGTGATACCCAGACGATGACAGCTGTTTTACACAAGATCGGTGGGTATCTTAGTTACTTTTCCCCTTGCTAGGACAAAATACTTGATATCCAAAGTTAAAGGAGGGAAGGTTTATTTTGGCTTATGGTTTGTAGAGATTTCAGTTCATAATCTGCTACCTCCAAGGCAGAGTGGATGGCAGAGGGACAACACAGAGGAGAAACAGTTCATGGCAGGCAGAAGACAGCAAAAGAAGCAAGACACTGACTACAACTAGCTAGCAGAAGGCCCCTTCCTGTTCCTTACATTCAATCCATAAACCTAGCATTGCACCATAAATCAGTCCCATGCTCTAGATACAGCCACATCTGAAAAAGCCCCACCTATGACCTCATATGGCTTGGGGGGTGAGGGATGTCTAGACACAAGCCATAGCAATGGCAAAGTAGAGAAAAGCTTGGGGGAAAATTCAATCAGTAAAAGATTTGCATTTCAGTCAAGTCTCCTTTTCCCTTAGATCTTAGAATTTCAAATGATTTATCCTCTCTGGGCCTTAATTTCCTCTGCCTGAAGAAGAATTTATAATCTTTACCTCCCCCACACAGTTGTATTGTGAGGCTCAAAAGAGAAAGGGGAAGTCAATGTGCCTAGTAAACCCTGCAATGTCATGTAAATAATGGTTCTATTGTTCTTGTTTACTGGCTGTGGGGAACTGATTTTGAAGACTGTCAAGTGCTCTGATGGAAGATAGTGTTGGGTACCTAATAACTGCGTACCAATGGCCTGATTTCAGAATATCACTTTAGAATAACAAAGTGAATTGCTGCTGTAATATTGGAGATAGAGTGTTAGAAGCTCTGTCTTTTAGGTATCCAGAATAAATGTCCAAGGACAGTTGACCCAGACAAATTGACTGATGAAAGGATAACTTGTGCTTTGACACAAAGAGTTGGATATTCTTTGGATTTACAAAAAGGCACTGGGCTATTCCTTAGCAAAAGGAAAATGGAGATTGTATTGCACTTCCTGTACACAGAGCACAGCACATAATTCTTATGTGTACAGTTTCATCTCAGTAAGCATTATTAGTATTAGTATTATTAAGAAGGGCAGGTAAAGAAACTGGAAAGGCAAGGAGTTTCCAAAAAGAGATACTATATTTCAGAGGTGGAAACTTTTTACTGCAAGTTGAGCAGAAAGTTACAGAATAATGAGTAGAGTCCAAATGGAATTTATTGATCAAGAAGGAAGCTAAAAAGTAGAACAGTATTAAAAAGAATAGATCTACTAAAATGGTTTGATATGATACCAAATATCATATGATGGCCTGAAGCTGTAGAGGCCTGTTAAGGCATTTGGCCCTCACAACTCTTTGTGACAGTGTCTCTTCTAACCCCATTTAAGGATGAGGCACTGGAGGCTTAGAGAAGTAATTTGCCTAGGGTTAAGAGGTTACATAATTGTGATTCAAACCCAGGTAGCCTGCTTCCAGAGTCTAGGTAGAGTGCTGGAGAGGAGAAAGATGGCAGCATTCAGAAACAAGCAGCCCACTCAAGCCTCCACAGGCACCACCTTAGGACTTCAACACATAAGCACCTGAGCCCTCATCTGTAACACTAGAGGTTTAGATGGAATGATTGCTAAAAATTTTCCATTTTTTTTAGCTTTGCAAAGTCATAATTCACAGGTAGAAATTATATATATTTAAGATATAAACTTGATGATTTGATGAAATGTGAAGTGATCGCCAAAAGGAAGGTAATTAATCTATCCATCACTTTATGTAGTTACCACTCCCCACCTGTGTGCTATCTCTTTTCCTCCTGCACTTAAGAGAACACATAGGATTTATTCTCCTAGTAAATTCCGAGTAGCCAGTACAGTACTGTTAAGTCCAGTCACCATGCTGTCTATTAGATCTCCAGGTCTTGTTTGTCTTACAGAGCTGAAACTTTTGTGTTTTAGCAGGCATCTCCCCATTCCTACACCTTCAATCCACTCCTGGCAACCTCTAGTCTATCCTCTATGTCAATTTGTATTTCTTAATACAAATGAGATCATGTAGTATTTATGTTTCTGTATTGAGTTTATTTTGCATAATATCTTCCAGATTCCTCCATGTTGTTTAGAAGTTTAAATTTCTTCTTTTTAAGTCTGAAAAATATTCTTCTGTGTGTGTGTGTGTGTGTGTGTGTGTGTGTTTTGTGGGTGTGATAGTTTTTTTCCCATTTGTTTGTGGATAGGCTCATGCACATGTAGATTGTTTCTTTATCTTGGTGCATATGTATATTCTGCAGTGAACACAGAAGTGCAGATATTTCTTTAACGTATTGATTTCATTTTCCTCGATATTTACCCACATGGGGGATTGCTATATTTTAATTTAAGTTGCAATTTTGAGGGAACCTCCATTGTGTTTTCTAAAATGGCTACAGAAATTTACATTCCTATTGACAGTGTACAGCTTTCTTATCTTTACATTTTACCCGTGCTTGTCTTTTAGTCTCTCTTTAAAAAACTAGCCATTTAAACACATGAGACGTGACATGCTATTGCAGTTTTGACATGGAGTTTACTGATATTTAGCAATGGTGAGCACCTTTTCATGTACTTGTTAGCCTTTATTTTTTGAGTGAAAAATGTCTATTTTGGTCTGTGGCTCATTTTTAATGGGTTTTATTTTTGCTATTGAGGTTTGGATTTCTTAAATATTTTGAATATTAATGCATCAGATACACAGCTTGGATATCTTTTGCAATTCCATAACTTACCTTTCTGCTCTATCCTTTCCTTTGTTGTGCAGATGCTTTTTAATTTTAAAAAATCTCACTTGTCTATTTTTGCTTTTCTTGTGTATACTCTGGTATCATATATACGGCAGGCCCAACTCATTATTAGTGTTTTTTTCCTATGGTTTTTTTCAGTAGTTTTAGGGGTTCAGTTATTATCTTAAACTCTTTATGCATTTTGAGTTATTTTTTTGTATGTAGTTTGTGATACAGTGGTCTAATTTTTTCAAATGTGTACAACTGGTTTTCTCAACACCATTTATTGACAGGAGAACACTTTCTTATTGCATGCTTACAGTATGCTGGTCAACGGTAAATTAACCAAATATATATAAATTTATTTCTGATGCCTCTATTCTGTTGTATTGGTTTATAGGTCTATTTTTAGATATGTACCATTTCTGCTTTCATGACTATAGCTTTGAAACATATTTTAAAATCAGGAAGTGGGAAGCCTCTGGAATTGTTCTTATGTGGAATTGTTTTGGAGATTTGGGATCTCTTGTGGTTCCATTTGAGAATTAGGATAGTTTTTCTTAGTTCTATAAGGAATATTATTAGAATTTTTATAGGGATTAAATTTAATTTGTAAATCACTGAGTAGTTTGGAAATTTTAACAATATTATATCTCCTAATCAATGAAAATAAGTAGTCTTTCCATTTGTCTGTCTTATTTAATTTCTTTCATCAATATTTTCTAACTTCAGTGTGATAGTCTTTACCTCTTTGATTAAGCTTGTTCTTAAGTATTTTATTTTTTTCTTGCCAGTATAATTGAACTTGTTTTCATAATATCTTTTCTTGATCATTCATTGATCATTTACAGAAATATTGCTGATGGTTATGTGTTGATTTTCTATTCTGCAACATCACTGAAGCACCTCTAAGATGTAGCATGTTTTCTGTCATTGTTGAATTTTTAGAATTTTCTGTATGTTTGATCATATCATTTGAATACAAAGATAATTGTACTTCTTTTCTGATTTTGTTTTAAAATTTGTCTTGTCTAATTACTATGGCTAGGATTTCTAGTGCTAGAATGAAGAGAGTGCTCATCCTTGCCTGAACTTCATTTTAGAGGAAAAATTTCCAGTTTCCATTTTCAATCCTTCACAACTCTTATTTGTCTGCTGTATCCATTTTCTCCTCATTTTCTTTCCTCTTCCCGTTTTCTTTATGTTCAAATCAATATGTATTGATTTAAATTTCAGGAGACGGTTTCGTATTGGAAGTAGATAACAATAACTTATTTTATAGATGAGGTAGCAAAGACTCTAAGCTGCTAGATGACCTGCCCAGTGTACAGTGGTGCCTTGGTACATGAATGCTTTTGTTTGCAAACAAGGGGTCTGGAAAAAACTTTCTTTTTGTTTACAAACTTTATACCAGGTGACAAAGCTGACCATGGCCATCTTTCCTGCACGAACACAAACATGGCCATCATTTTCAAAGTAGTGGTACAGATTAAGTCAGTGAACAGAGGTACCACTGTATCAGTAAGTGACAGAACACTAACTTTTATCCAGGTTTTCTGACCTGATTTTAAATATTCATTTTAAATGTTTCACAACTGCTTTTCTATCTGGTGAGCCCTTTTTTGTCCCTGGTGCTCAGTTCAGGTAGGTCATTGTTACTTATTTAGTAACTTTTTCGAAGGATAATCTTGGAGGAAAGTTTTGAAAACATGCAGTGTGGAGAAAAAGGCATATTTAGGTTTTAGAAAAAATAATCTAGAAGACAGTCCCTTGCCTTAGTTCTTGCAGCAGAACAGTATCTCAAAAAGATTTATATTTTAGCATTCTTTATCCCTGGAGAATTCTTACAACATACCATTTTCCAGGGGAAATTTACTGCTTATTCATATCATACAGTGAGAAATTTATAAAAAGCTGCATTATTTTTAGGGAATTTTGATCCAGAATTAAGCTCCATAGGGTTACAGATTTCTGTCTAATTTGATCACCATTATCTCCTCAGAGCCAAGAAAAGTGCCTGGTATATGGGGACCACTGAACAAGTCAATATGGAACCCATAACTAAAGTAGTACATATATCTTTATCTTTTGAAGGAAAAGTTGTATGCATAACCTGGGTACTAAACTGTCATTTCTGAATTGTTGACCCTGACTAAACTTCTTATTTTCATCTAGTTACCACGATAAAAGGAAAACATAGTACTACCACCTCCTCCCACAAATTCTTCCATCACTGAGTATGTTCTTAACCTATAGACCTTTGGATATAAATCTTAAGTCCACCCATCTCTGACACAGACTTGAATCATCTTATTGGATGAAAGATACCATTTCACTTAATTTTAAGCTGGAAAGTTGAATTGTTCTGCATTGGAAGAACCTGTGAAAGGCAGAACTTTCCTAAGCCATAGAGATAAACTGTGTCTTAGAGCCTTGTGTTGATCATCACTTCAGTCCTGCACATAGTGTTTTACAATGTAAGTATTCAATCCCTCCTATGTGTCAAGGCTTCTACCCCTTACTATGGACACAGAGAGTAACAGAACATCCTAGCTGAAGGGATGAATGGACCACTGCTAATGACAAGCAAATAAACAGTCACCACGTAATACTCAAAACCTATACTAAAGGCATATACAGTTTATACTTTTGCTTTTTTTCTATTCTGTTTATGTTTATTATATTTTTTGCTCCATGTCTGAATAGTCATTTTAAGCAGCAGCAATATGTTAGCAGTAGTTGAAAAAAAAAACAGAATATTGTGACACATTGGTTCTGATTCTAGGTTTATATCTAGTTTCTTAAGTGGACTTGGTCAAGTCCACTGCCCTTTTGTGGGCCTGTTTGTCTATCCCTGAAAAGAGACACTGGCACAGCGTATTTTCTAAGGTCTTTTCTCTTATGTGCCCTTATTCTATAGTCTCCCCACTGTTCAAACATTTCAGAAAAACTCTCACTCAGTTTCATCCCCTGATTCTGGGGATGAAATGTCTTATAAGACATTTTTTCTAAGATCCTTTTCTTGAAATTAGCAGACTGATCATCAAGGACAACTAACTCAACACGCTTCAGGTTAGCGAGCTTTTTGTCTCTTGCTGCTGGAGGATGGAACAGAAAAGGTCATAGCTGTGCCTGTTACGCAGTTCTATTTCAGCCTGCTCTAGGATTCTCTCCCTTTTTTGGATCTGATTTCTTTACTGAATAACACCCACCTACTTCTGGGAGACACGGCAGTTGAAAGACATCCTCAGACGTCTCAGCTGCTTCCTCATCCGCCTTCCATGGGGGCTGGATTTTCAACAGAAACTTTAGAACTTTTTTCCGAAAGATAAATAGGGAAATTAGCCAGCAGTATCGCGCCATTGTCTACTATGAGCTGGAAGCCATATCTATTTATCTAGGTATTTATCTATTTACCCATCTATTGACCTATATACTTTTCTATGTATCTATATACCCATATCCTGTATGTTGGGGAGCAAAGTGTTTCTCAGAGGCTAGCTCCAGAAAGAGAATTGGTGGTAGTTGCTAGAAGGCAGTTTTGTAAGTAAGAAAGTCTCTAATGGTCAGACTTGCTAGCAGACAGAATGGGGGCCTCTGGTAGAACTGAAGGGGAAGTCACTGTCTTGTTACCAAAGGGATTCAAATTCACATAATCTGACCAAGAAAGAATGTAAGTGAGGTACATTGGGTACAGTGGGCTTTAATACCCTTGATAATTCAAGGCAGATTTTCTGGGTATCCATAGACTGTTGGATTTTGTCTACTGTGTGAAAGATTCTTGAGAATGTATAGTGGAGGCCACATTTTAGAATGAGGATACTTAATTATGTCTATAAGTAACACTTTTCTTGCAATTTATCTACTTAGATACAGCATCATTTCTAATTTTGATATGATATATGTTGTGTGAATAGAGGCTTCAATAGTTGACTCGCAAGGGAATGCTCCACCTGTTTATCATGATCGTTTTAACTAAGTCTACTATATGGTCTGCTTTTCTAGAGATCAGTCGGACTCTTTTTGGTCCTCTGCTTTTCCCCATCCAGTTGCACTTGCCCTGCTGTCTTGCATTATCGTTGGTATTTCAACCACTTCCAGGTCTCTTTCTTCAGCTTTCATTTCTCTTCTGAATTCCAAAATCCTTCTACTTATCTCCCAAAGGCATGTTTCCATTGCACTTTTCCATGAAATTTGAGACTCTTACTTTGCTTCCCACCAATCCTTTCCGAGGCTGTCTCTAACTGCAGCATCGTGGGTTACCGGTCTGAGCTTGAAAGTTAGCTACTATTCTCAAGAAATTCTTCCTCTTCATCCAGTCATAATAATGATAATAATAATAAAATAATAAAATAGTGCACTTTTATTGTAACCACAAATATTTATTGAGCGTTTATCATTTTTCAGACTCTGTGTCCATTCCTCACCCATGTTCCTTGTTGAAATGAGCCTTTAAGTTTGCATGTTTGTACCAGTTCATTGTCCTGGGTCAGGGAAGTGACCTCAGACCAGAAATCCATAGGCATAAAACCTTTTCTTTTTCCAGCTACAGGTTTATAGGAACAGACTCTCCTCTGCTTTCTGTCTGCTTTCATGTGTGTACCGTGGTCTTTAAGTAGTTGTTGTCTTACTCTTTTAAAACTAATCCAGTGTTTGTAACCTTTATCCATATGAGGTTTTGCCTGACCACTGTGCTCTGTTGCATTTGCCGGAAGTTCTTGATTTATGTGTCAAGGAATCACTGTGGGTGAGTCATCCACAGAGTGGAACTAGAGTGATGAGGCTAAGATCAGTGAAGAGTTTATTGGGATTTGCTAAAGAAGAGATGACAATAGTTTGGGCTAGGGACTGTAACGGAGCTTGTGAGAAATTATCAAATTCACAGCATCAAGATGGCATATTGTATGAAGTGATTAGTTAAGAGCAGAAAGGAGGATGGTCTTCTAACTTACTGCATTGGATTATTGACCAGTGCATGAGTTCTTCTAAATTTTTGAGCTGACAGGAACCTAAAATGTGTACCTGTTGGAACACTCTACAGTTTTGAGACTATCTGCTGTAGTGAAAATTCTGTGCTCCTCAGTTTTCCTTAGGAGATTTGTAAGAAAGACCAATAAAAGATCTGAGTCATGTTTTATCGCTTTCTTTCAAAAGATTCATGAAACTAGTGATTCTGACTTATACTTTCTATCCACTTCTTAGCCTAATTCATGTCAGTTTATGTTACCCCTTAATTGTAGTAGTATCCAAATTCATCTCTTTACAAAGAATATCTAGATTGAATTGGTCTCCTAAAATACTGTAAACGTGAGGCTGAGCTACTTTCTTCTCTGTTGTCAATGGTTGCCAGTGCTTTATGAATATTAAATTCAAATGAAGGAGGTAAGTATTCTAGTCATTTCCTTACTATTGCGTTGTTGTCATAGGCAGAGGGTGTTGGCACCTTTTTGTCACTGTGACTAAATATCTGACATAAACAACCTAAAAGATGAAGAATTTAATTTGAGTCATGATTTCAGAGCTCTCAGTCCACAGCTGGCTGGCTCCATGGCTTTGAGCCCTGAGGCAAGGCAGAAACGTCATGACTAAAGGAAATCATGGTGAAAAGCTGCTCACCTTGTGGCAACCGGGCAGAGGGGTAAGAGATGGTTGCTGAGGTCACACTCCTGTGAGCCACTCCCTCCAGCAGGCCCTATCTCTTATGTCTGCCATAGCCCTATAATGCCATGAGATAATGACCTGATTCATGGATCCAGCTCCTGAGAGAGTTAAAGCTCTTACTATCCAAGCAGTTCCCAAAAGCCAATCAGCAAACACACCTTCATCAAAATGATCCCTTCGAGGGACATGTCATATCCATCATATAAGGTCATAGTAACTTTAATTGTAGAGTTTCATTCACACAGCTCCAACCTTTTCTCATCCCGTTCTTTTGTTTTAGAAGTCTTATTCTCTTTATTGGACATCTCTGCCTTTTGAACCTATATTGAGACTTCAGCAGTTATCTTAGGTAAGACTTCTTCTTTGGGGCGTTCATGTCTTTGCAGACACTTCATGTGTATGTAGCAAACTAATATGTGTCAGGCACTATCATGCTGAATAAAAAGCATTCCTTACCCTTTACCAAAGGTCTCACCACAAAATGGCATGATCCCATTGCAGATCTACCGCTTCTCCTCTCCACAGCCCACTCTCCTGGCCCTTGTTTGTCTTTTAGCAGCAATGTAGTGTAGATATTCAGTGACTGCTTATTAATTACATTGTTGCTAAAAGGCATTAGTTTTCTTTCTTTATTGTATTTTGCTATTCTCTTCTGCTGTGCATCACCACAGAAAAATCTGTTGGCCAATTAGGTCAAGGTCCATGTTCTAGTAATCTGTTCTTCCTTTAAAGCATCCAGCCTTATTATTCTTATTGTTATTATTGGTTCTTTTGAGACAGAGTTTTACTGTGTGGTCCAGGATTAGCGTTGATCTTTGTATGCAGTTCTGGCTAAGCTCAAGCTTGCAATTCCCGGGTCTGCTACAGGTGCATGCCACCACCCACAGCCCCTGACTCCTAGCATTGTGTTTTGCACACACACATCATAAATTTATGCTTAGAATATTGAGAAAGTGCTTAAAATGGAGGAGAAAATATGGAGTGGTGATTTGTGCATTTTAAGTATCTAGCCTTCAAAAGGCACAGACTGAGAATATCACCTAACCTGAGTTATTTACACAAACCACTGTGAAGCTGAAGTTATTTTTCTCTACTGAAGTGAACCTCTTCAGGTGTGATGAATAGAAAGAAAGAGGATGGGAAAGAGTCCTTGCATGCAAGTAGAGGAGATGTTTAACCACCGCCCACCTGCCCATTCCTACTCTTCATTATATCTATGCCTTGCCCTAAAGAAATATTTTTACTTGATTAACATTGAGTCTTTAAAAATAACAATAGAACTCTGATTAAATACATACACACACATACACACACACACACACACACACACACACACACACACACAAACGATTTCAGGGAAAAATCCAGATAGCCAGTTTTTCTTTTAATAAAAATTGATAAATTTGGTAAACTTTTGCTGTAATATGTGCAAATCTCACGGGGGTCTGAGGCTGTGTCACAGCAGCACCTTCAGATGTGGACCATGCTCAACACTACTGCTGAGATGACGTCATTCACACTTCAGCGTCTCTTCCGTGGCCCTTGAAGGCTTGGAGGTTTTGATTCCCTAGGTCCTTTCCATTGCCTTATTTATCTGTTTATTTCTCTGTTCATCAGGGGGCAAGTCCAGGGTGGCAGGCTGTGCATTCTCACGTAACTCACCAAATTGTCCTAACTACGCTACCATAGAGATGTGATTCCAGCATCTCCACCAATGAGGTATTTGCAGCTCAGAGAAATTAATGAACTTCTGCCAGGGAATGAAGACAATGATGTGAAGTAATAAGATCAAACCGAGAGCTGTCTGTCCCCAGAAGAGTACGTGAAATAAAAGTAAAAAATGTGAGCCATCTCAGCACAAAGATAATGAAAAAAGCTTCACCCTGCAATGATATATTTAGGATGTTGTTCATGAGCGGTTCCTTAGAACCTGGTCTCTTGTGTGGCAGAACACTCTGGAAAAGGGGAGTTTAAAGCACTTCTGTGAATTATTTAAAACTGAAACTTTCTCTAATATAAACCGAACATTTGGAATAATCCTGGAGTGGGTCCCAAGAGAGCAGAAGTAAATCCGATGAGATTTGCAACATGCTTATTTTTTTCTCTCTCTCCCTATTCACATCTTTCTTTACCAAACTTAATTCCTTCAGGTGAAATCAACCGAACTACTTGGTGATTTAGGGAGGAAATGCAGCCAACCACACATCTGCACACTTCTAGTGTTCCAGCAAACTGTAGTCTTAGAAAAGAGATTAACATCCATCAGCACTTCCTTCTCCTTTTCTGTTCAAAAACTAAACAGAGGGGTTTGATGATTTGGTTAGAATCATGGATGAGTTATTGACAGGCCCAAGACTCAAATTCTGCCCAGCAAGCTCTCCTCACCAAGTCCACTTTACTTGGCCTTTTATAGAAGGCCTGATTATCTCTGAACCTCCAAAAATACCGGACACCACTGCTCTAGTGTTTAAAACACAAGCTTTCTGTTTTCGATTATCTCATCTATTAGATACATAAAAATTTCATACATGCAAAAGCAGAAACATCTTGCAACATTTTCTCATTCATAGTAGCTACCATTTAATTTGTTGTTTCTTTTAAATGATGGGAATGAGGATGCTTTTGATACTCTCAGTTTTGCAGAGGACACATGACTCATGATGGGAACAGGTGAGTATACACTACAACATTTAAGTTCACAGAGACACAGATCAGTGATGACAACTTTTAAGGTTAACAAAAACAATCGTTCCATCTGATGCCAGTGCTGCTGTTCACACTAACAAGGTTGAAGATGATGTCGATGGTGGTTTTTTTTTTTTTTTTTTTTTTTTTTTTGCGGTACTGGGGATCGAACTCAGGACCTTGTGCTTGCTAGGCAGGCACTTATTCCACTGAGCTGTATCCCAAGCCCTTCGATGGTGGTTTTGATCATGCTGATAATGAACAGAGGATGAATGCAGCTCTGTTTCCAGCTCGTCAGCTTTTCTGCTTGAATGGATTTGGCTTTTCTTGTTTTTCTAAGGTAGATCCCAGTTATGTGAGGAATAGAATGAGTTAACAGTGACCTGCCACTGATGATTAGAAAAAAAGCCCTGTGGAATCTCAGTGGATCCTCTGAAAATGCTGTGTACCTTTGTACATTTCAGACACTACTATAGGGACTCCCAGAAATGCACTGAGGCATTGAAGACAGAAGAAAGCCTGATGAATAGTCAGAAGAGGAGGAATAAATTGATAAAGAGCAGAAAAGACAAGGAGAGGGAAAGGGAAGGAGGGGGAGAGGGAGGGGGAGGGGGAGGTGAGAGAGAGAGAGAGAGAGAGAGAGAGAGAGAGAGAGAGAGAGAGAGAGAGAGAGCATGAATATGAGTAAATGAAAGAATTGGAAAGATAGAGTCCTAGAACCAAAAACCAGAACGTAAAGTTCCCTCCATGCATTTTACCAGTCCTCGTGTACAAAATTTTAATAATTAAATTAGGGTTATAATGAAGTGCTCTGGAGAAAGACATACCTAAATTGGAATGATGCTTCTTTCGATGATGAACCAGGTGGACGTTATCTTCCCTGTGATCTCATCTTTCAATTGATGAGATTCCTATTTACATTTCCACATATTTGTGAGGTCAGATTTCTCAGTGTTGACACCTGCCTGAAAGTGGATCCCTCCCTTCTGTTCTTGTCCCTGTTCAGCTCTGAACTTGAAGATCCACTCTGCACTTGCCTCATGAGTTCCCTCTCCCAACAGTTTGTTCCATGTCCTGATTTCAGTGATTCTCTAGAACTTATTTTTCTCCTGCCTGTAAGAACTTGATTAGTATGCGGAGGGGTGGCCAGTCCATGCCACACTGCAGCCAGTGCCCAGAGGCAAGCAGAAGGTCTGGGGAACCTGGTGCTGCATTTCTCAATGGTAGGAAAATGAACTGGAGAGGAGCGAAGCTCTGCTTGTTTCTAAAACTGCACCATAAATTAACGTAAGGATGCTCTTTTTCCTCACCAGCCAGAGGATGGGCACATTTCAGTAGGCAATTAATCTTGGCTGATCTATATTAAATATTTATCTGCTGAAATGAGCCTAGTATTGTAGTGGTATTTTTCATTATGGGACTTTATCATTTCCAAAAAGATTTCCATGTGCTGGCTCCCTTGTATATATTAAACCCAAATTTCCTGTGGAATGACACATCTTTCTTGGTGGCGACCTTTTTCTCTCCATAACAAGCTACTGATATGTTGGAATTTGCAGGGAGATAAATGCATTTATGGAGAAGGAGGGAGGGGAGCAATCCAGTTTTGCTTCTTTTATAAAATTCTTGGCCACAGGGTGGGAAATATAGAAGTTTCTGATCTTTAGGAACCTGGAATAAGGGGACTTATTTGTGACTAAGATTGTCTATAGGAAAGGCCCAAGGAAAGGATGAGGAAGAGTTGCTTTAATCGCACCCAATATACTTCTGTATGTTTGCACCAGGGTGCTTATATTCATTTCTGTAGCCAAATTCATAACTCACCATCACACACAAAAAAAGTAAAAGCGAGAGTATCTCCATGAAAGAACTGTGGATCTGAGAGATTTAGTGTCTTTACTATAAACACAGAGATGGGCAGTTTTGGGAAATGGAACTCCAATCTGATGATGCCTGAGTTCAGAACTGCCTTGCCTCTATCACACTGCCTTCCTCAATGGGGAGAGAAAAACGCAGCTTCGTTGGCTTCTGGCTGGGTGAAACTTGAAATTCAAGTCTCTGGGTGGTGTGCAGTTTATTAAATCTGTGATCTGGACTAGGCTTATCTGTGCCTCCAGAAAACACAAGCATTTCTAAAGGGAACTAAAATAAAAAGAAAGCTATGTGAAATGTGCAAAAAAAAAAATCAAGCAAGGGGAGGGAAGAGACAGGTCTGGTGGCCAATGTCTTTAGGGTGAACGTGCATTTGTGTCAGCTCAATGTCTGATGATGCAGACTACACCAAAGAAAGAGGCAGATTATGATTCACTCGGTCCCAAATTTCTCCAGATGACTTTAAACATGAGCAGTGGATACAGATGGTGCTGTGTGGGGAGCACAATCTATGTATAAGGTACTAAGAACACCTAAGGAAGAACCAGGAGGAATGACAGTATCAGGTACCATTGTGACTCTTCAGCCTGAGAGATCTGAGGCTAAGAAAAGATTCTTGTTTTCTGTTTGTTGGTTTGTTGGTTTGTTTGTTGTGGTACTTTGATTGAACTCAGCATCTTCACATAGAGCAACCATAGTGCTTTTTATTAAGTTTTTGACTTTGAGGTAAGAGATAAGAGTTTCACTTTTGCTAAATTGTTCAATCTGGGTTCCAACCTGTGATCCTCCTGCCTCAGGTTCCCAGAGTGTTGAGATTACAGGCTGTGTCACTATATCAGGCTGGAAAGGGTTGGTTAATGTGTAATTTCATTTGCCCCACCTCACTTTTTTTTTTAAATCTTCAGGGCAGAGCTGTGCCCTGGGAATGTGGCAAGCACTTTGGTCTTTGGATTCAGCAGTGATCAAACTTGAGCCTGCACTGTAATCACATGGATGCTTTCCTAAGACAGATTGAAGATCCCACTCACAGAGCTTCTGAGTCACTGTGTTTGGGGCAGGGCCAGAGATTTCCCGTTCTCAACAGATGCTGCTGCTAATGTTCTGGGGATTTTGAGGACTGCTGTTTTTGTTTCAACAGCTTCATTACAGATGACAACACACACACATACACACACACACACACACACACACACACACACACAGAATGAGAAAAAGAACATGATTTCATTTATAGCTACGGAAATAGTGAGGGGATAAAATTAGGCCTCAAGCTCTGTGAGGTCCCAAGTAGACATTCTTTCTCTTTGTCCATAGCTCTGAATCCTTGATCAAATCCTATCATCTGTTTGTACTCTCACAAAAGTTGAAGAGAAACCTAAGAAGTGGTGGTCAGTGAGGATGATGATTTGGCAGCTGTGATTAATGTCCCATTGAAGAGAAAAGAAACCACCTTCCTCCCAGGGGCAGAGAGCTTTGGTGTTTGTTGTGCACAGGAAAATGCACAACCAGGAGCAGTAACCTGTCACTGCGTACTTCCGCCCTGACCAGCTATTACTTTCCTTTTGGTTTCATTCAGAAGGAAAAATATTATTTCTTGGCAAAATTAAATTTAAGGTTTTTGAAAATAAAAGAACAACGTTCTTGTTCCCCAGCCCCCTTTTGGGATCCCTTTCTCTTTCTTCCAAAGGTTATAGCTCCTGGCATTGCTGCATATTGAATTGTTAAAAGGCTTTTCTGTAACAATAGCGGTGGAGATGGGCTTATTTCTCATTGCTTTTCTTGTTTGATTTATTTCTCGCTGCCCCCTGTTGTGCTACTTCCTCCCCAATACTCTTACATCCCCCTTTCTACCTTTATCTTTCATCTCAGTCCTCATTTCACTCAATATCTTAGTCCAAAGAGATCTTCATTCCTTAAGTCCAATATTCTTACTTCCCACATGGAAAAACAAGGTCTAAAAAGCATTGCCACACTTTTAAAATCTTACAGAAGGGACCTACCTGGTCAGAGTCTCAGTGCTACTCAATTGCAGGGCCGGGACTACAGACCAAGGACCTTGGTTCCTTCCGTTCTTGGATCTCCAATCTTCTTCATCTAAGCACCATGCCCCAGGTTAGCCCTCTCCCTGATGTGATATGGCTTCTCTGGATAGTAATTCTCAGGCAAGGGACTGGAATGAGTGTGAGATCAGGGATAAAGGGCTCCAGAAAAACGATTCAAATCCTTGGAGGGTATGGAGGAGCCATTGCTTCCAGAACTTGTCCAGAGAAGTACAAATCTGTGTTTCTGAACATTCAAGATAACTATGAGCTATGATTCTATAATGTCACTTTAAGAATCATCTCCAAGAGATAGTGTGTATCGAGGTGCACTTAACAACAGTAAGTATTTATTGCAGTACTCTAGCCAAGAAGAACAGAAAATGAAACAACCTGGATATCTTTCAATAAACAGTTGCTCGAAGAAATTATGATGAATTCTTATAATATCACAAGGTTGCTAAAAACTGAAAAAAAAATCTTTGTGTACTGATCTGGAAAAAATACTATATACTGTCAAAGTGAAAAATAAATCACGTTGCACACACCTACATGTCCACCCATACACATATCATGGGGGTTTGTGCTACAAAAAAAAAGCTTATGTATCTATAGGTATAAATGCTAGATTTATATAAGCATAAGTGAAAGTATGAGGATGTGTTATAAATGAGAATGATGAGTGATTTTTCAATGCTTTTCACAAGAGAACACTTCAAGTTTTCATCTGAGCTGACAGTTCTGATTTATCTCACTTGCCCTTAGAGACTTCCGCACTGCCCTATGGTACCTGTGCCTCTCCTTTCCTCGCTGTGTCTCTCCTGCCTTCTCTCCCTCTCTTTCCATGCTTTCTGCCTCCCCCTCCTCACGCATCCTGCTTAAGTGATTTCTGATGCTTGCATAGGTGCAGAGAGACCCACAGAGGAAGAGACCGAGTGTGTTGGTAGTCCTTCCGCAAAGGCAGGCCGATTGATTGCAGATTTACCTAGGTCCAACTTTCTCTCCCAAATGAAAAATGAAGAGCTCTTAAAAACACACTAAAATATTCCACATGCAGAGGGTATCTCTGCCAGGCCAGCCCTGAAAGACAATGAGCAGTGAGGATTGTGGGTAATTCCTGGCCCATCAGTAGCCCGCCTCATTCCTATGCTCAGGGAACCAGTGTTATCAGTGTGCACCAGGCTCTTGAGCTTAGCCCTCCGGCCCCGTCCACCATCCATGCCCAGCACCTGGTTTCACGTGTCTTCCTGGTGGCGCCTCCTGAGTGTGTTTGCCTTTCCTTGTATCCTTGCATCCATTCATCGCTCGTGTGTTTCTTCTGTCCGTAAAAATGCTAAACTCTTTCCATGGCCATGCCAAAAGCTTCCTTTTTTGAAAAGTCTTCCTTTCTACATCCCTGCTCTTTGATAGGCAAAGGAGACTCACTTGCTCTTTCACTACAGCAAGTATTTGATGTTCTGTTTCACTGCACTGAGCTGAGCCGGTTCTTCAGTCCAAATTGTTCTTGAACACAGGGACCAGCTCTTTCTCTTTGCATATCGAGTACCTCCTGTGTGGATGTTTAATGAGTGAAGCAAAGGATAAAGAGGGGGAAATGGTGACTTGATAAATCGAGTACTATGATTCCTGATTCAATGAGGCCTCCCTCCTAAATAATTGCTGTCAACTGGGCTTAATTCAACACCATTTAAAAGGATTAGATATTCTGCTCATGTTCTCAGTATCTCAGACCTCTGCGTTCTTTCTCCCTCTGTACTTATTGCCATGTACCTGCAGTTGCAGCATTAATGTTCTATATGTCTTTGGAAAATTCTGTACACATCTACCTGTGTCCCAGTCTCTTTGGAGATCATTTACCATTTTCCTTGTGTTGGACATTTTATTTTGTTACTACATCTTTAAAATTGTAAGAAAGAGTGTCATGATCTTCTTTGTGCACATAGCATTTTTCTTCCTTTGAATTATTTTCGCAGGATGGATTCCCAAGAGAAGAATTATTAGGTCGAAGCATATGAACATCCTTATAAGCCTCATTAATTTTGACCCCACTAATTTAGAATTTGTGCTGATTTGAGCAGGTAGAAAGCTTCCTTTCTCTCACTCTTCTAAAGGAAAATTGCTAAATAACAAATTGGTGAAAATACAGTGTCTAGGGTTCCATTGACAGTATTTCATGAGAACATTTTAAGCATTTTTGGTAGGCATCTTTTCCTTGCATATGGAATTGATATGCTAATTATAATTTGTTCTCATCAGTTTTATTACTATGGACCCTCAATGATCAACACTTGCTTGACTAATTGCCTCCTTTTTCTACACAATGGCTCTGAATAGGACTTAGCTTCCTCTGCAAGGTTTCCACTGGTTTCATTGAAACTCATGTATTGAGCACCTATTCCTTGCTGGGCATTATCCTAGACCTCAAAGAAGACAGAGGTGAATGAGATATGGCTCTTTCAATTCCAGTAGCTCAGGTTGATATGCAAACAGATGCAGCACAGTGGATCCGAGAAGTGGATGAATGCTCCCAGTAACCTGGCAGTGTCTCCGAAGGGAACCTCAGGAAGGTAAGCACCAGGGCAAAATTCCTATGGTTAGTCTCAGAGTTGAGCTGAGATCTGAGGACTAGGAATTAATTAACCAAAGAGTTTAGATGAGGACACATTTTGCAGATACCACATTTATTAGATAATGTATGTTTGTTTTTGGACATTAATTACACAACCTTGTCATTGAGTCAAATTGAATCAATTCCCTCAGTTTGCCCCAGTTTTGCTTTATTTTCCTTCCTTCTTGCAAAGAACACTGGGAGATTAATACCTGTGAGGGGCAGAATTCTCAACTTGGGTGTGTTATGTATTTGCTTGGAGCCTTGGAAATCAGTGTCTGACTCTGTGCCTCAGTTTTCTCATCAATAAAATGGAAGTAAAATACTATATTTGCTTCTGCAGTTGGAATCTTATGAGGATAAAAAATAAAGTGACAGAGAAATACTTTAATTGTATTTTAAAACAGGAAAGGTAAATGAATTTGTCTTATTTACTCAGCTATTACTGGGCCTCCCTTGGATTCTGCAGTACCTCTCATCCATCTCTCTGTTTGAAGCTCCCCGCTGGAGCAGTGTCACAAATATAATCTACAAAACATGAAAACGGTTCCCTAATAAGCTCTAGATGAGGCCAGAAAAAAAAGTGCCAAACAGAATCAGCAAACAATCAGTCAGTGAGGCAGCCTTGCCTCTGACTGTGTAGGGAATGGTTCACTGCTCAGAAAGATTAAGGCCCTGAGCACAGCCAGTGCCCTGGTGCAGCGGGACTGCAGCTGGAGGCAGGGAGTTGGAGGGGGATTTGTGAGAGGTCTGGGACTCAGGGGAGCCAGTGGTTCTGCAAGAGACCTGAGAGATCATTCGGTACAGACCCTGAGTTTTAAATACAGAAGAGTACCAGAGAAGGGGAGAAACAAGAAAGGGATTTATTTATCTTGCTCAGGCAACGGGAAGAAAAGTATTGGGTGGTTGACATAGAGTGTAGCTTAACCTTACGGAGATGAGAAATGACCCTAGAGCTGGTTGGGTGCCAGCCACTGGAGAGATCCCTAAGCAAAGGTGGGATGACCTTTTCACTGAATGAGTCAAACAAGATGTTTGAAGAGTCCATGAAGAGTGGGAGATGAGCTGAGTTTGGGTCCATGTTTGTCACTATCTGCTTCACAGATGCTCTTCCTTCCTGCCTAGAGAGAATGTCGGTACACCTCAGGACAACTTCTGTTTTACTGAAGATGTAAGGCCTTTGGGTCCTAGTTCATTTCTTTCAGAATTCACCGGCATCCATCTCTACTGTTTAATCCAAACATTACAAGTACCTTAGAGGTTTGTCTCTGGTTCCGTCATGGCAACTCTTCTCTTGGAATCAGGGATTTGCTGGTGTATGTGTAGCCGCTGTTTGCGATGCTTAACATTTGTCAACAATGTGTTCCGTTTTTCCTCACCTCCACATAAAGCTTGGATGGTTACTGTTTGTCAGCTTCTGTGAGGTAAATATTCCTACAATCAAGGTGCCAATTTGATGTCCTTAAGTGGGAAGTGAGGAAGACAGGCACACGTTCAGCTTTCATGGACCAGGAGGAGCCAGCTCCAGCAAAACAATGCCTGGAGCAGGGTTACCACCCTCTTTTATGGAGATTGATTTCTTTTTATCCTCATCTAGTCTGTTATAGAGGTGCATATATATTGGAAAACACAAGGAGAAGAAAAGAAGGTGAGGATATGGGTAGAAGGGGAAACAAGGACCAAAAAAAAAAAAAAATGCACCGCCCCCCTGCCCCGCTGGCCATAAATGGATAAACAAACTGATGCAGCCTACTGTGAACTCCAGGAAGAGAAATAGTTATTAATAAGCATAACAACTTGGGCGAATCTGAAAAGGGTTACACTGAGTGAAGGAAGGCAGGCTGACAAGGTTACAAGCTCTGTGACACCATTTACATGTTCATCTGGGAAAGACAACTCCATGCAGATGCAGAATAAGAACAGACAGTAGTCGGCCTGGTATAAAGCTCAGCGGCACAGTCCCCACCCTGAAAGTGTGAGGTTTAATTGCTGGTATCGAAAAAATAAAAATACCCCAACACACAGAAAACAAGAGTAGGTGGTAGTGCTAGGGCTGAGGGGTGGGAGGAAAGCTCAACTTCAACGGTAGATTTGGGCATGCTGGAGCTATGCTTTAGTTTGATGGATAATGATGTTGCATTTACTGGAAATCATAGAACTGTACACAAAAATTCAATTTTACCATATATTAATTCAGTAACAAGAAACTAATAGTAATGGTGCAAGTGAATGGAAATAGAAAAGTAAAAGAAATTAACAAGGCCCAAAAGACTTTACTTTTTTACAGCTGCATTGGAAGGAAATCAGGCAGTATCTCTATTATCTACCCTAAAATACTATCAGAAAATACTCTGGAGTTAAGGACAACAGCTTTCTGAGAGAAATTCAGGAAACTAGTGATTGTCAGATACTCTCCAAAATAACAGTGAACATATTAGAAGTAGCTTGAATATCTACCAATAGATTAATCCGTAAGTGAAGGTTGGTTTACTGACAATGTGGAACAGTGCAATAATTGCAGAAATAAAACAGAACTGTTTTTGACTTAAAAATTGTTATGGGGAGTTGTGTTTAAAAATATGTTACATAATTATCCATGTGTTAGCATCTCATATATATTAAGCCACCACAGCATACCACGCACACATAGGAAACATGTTTTCTAAAAGCTATATTGACATACATGTGAACATAAAACATTGTAAATTTTCATCATGATATTGGTGATTATTTATAATTAAAACTCTTTCAAACAAGGAAACTATATTCATGTATTACTTGGGTAATTAAACATAAATGAAGTGTCATTGGGAAATATGATGGAACATCATGGACCTTCTTTGAATGTTTGGGAAGGAACCCAATTAAGATAAGTGTTATAGATACTTCAGGAAAATGAATCTGTGAGTAAAGATGTTTTGTCTGGCCGTGCTGAGGAGGGAAGCATAAAATAGAAGGAGAGGAGAAATGAATAAAAGAGAAAAGACAACTGATAAGGAAATAAAGAAGACATGGCAGAAAATGTAAAAGGAATCAGCAAACCTTGAGGCGGGGGGAGGGAGGACAGCAAGCAGAGATGGGTGAGTCATCAAACAGAGAAACGAGAGGATGCAGCTCTGTTATGCTGTCTGGGAATCATCTGAGGATCCAGGATTACAATTAATTAGGCCCAGTTTTCAAATGCTTTGACCTCATAGCCTATAGAATATGAATCAATAAAAGAGCATGTTCCTTAAGATTATTAGCACCCATAAACTCACTGCACTGGCTTGGGATAAGGTGTCCAGCAAAAGCTAGTGAAGTCACGCTGCAAGATCATGTTCTCAATGAGGGTGCAGATCCCATGGTAGGGAAGGACTTGGCTGTAGGTATCTAGTACTTTGCACTGTGCCTCTTCCACAGCACATCCCTTTCCAATTGGAAGGTCCATCATGTTAAGCTGTGTGAAAAACCTGCCTACCTCTTCTGCGCACCTTGAAGTCATTTCAAGTAAGCAGTCAAAACTGAGTGTCTACATGCTCCTATGGTCTCCGTACTTATTTCATGTACATACTAGTCAGCCGTTCATTCCTCACCTGGGCTCCTTGAACAAAATGCAAGGTTGATTTAACTCATAGGTTTGGAAGTTCAGTATCCAAGGTCAGAAGGTCCCTTCGGGGTGGCCTCTGCTGTGAGTGGCAGACAGCAGCATATCATGATAGGGGCATGTGTGAAGCAAGTGGCTACTTCAATAGGAGTAGAGAGAAAGGGGACAGGCAAGCAGAGCCTTGCTCCTCAGGTGACAGTGCTCTCCTGGGAACTATGAAGGGGTCACACAAGAGATACCTCTTGCCCCCAAGGGCTTAAGGAGCTTCCACAAGGTCCTGCACCCCAGAGGCCACCTGGGACCCAAGTCTTTAATTACAGTAGACTCCTGGGCTCTACTCCACTCAAATCATCGCAATGAGCAATTCTGTGCATTGCACACTGTGCTGAGCAGTGGCAGAGGAGACACACAGCAGCAGTTTTGAACATGAAGGTGCAAATTTATAGCCTGGTGGGGGATGGACATACGTACATAACCCAACAAAAGGCCAAATCACAGGGACTTAGAGGTGTTTTGAAGTTAACAAAGGACAGTGTTTCTCCATGATTATAAGGGGACCTATTCATTTGAATATGGGTTTTTTTGACATCTAAATATTTATTGAAAGCTTTATTTAGTGCACAGTTTTGGAGGGTCCATATTCAGCTATTTCTTTCCTAAAGGAAAAATTGCAACTTTCTTTTTAAACGTGCATTATGAACTTTAAACATCTATTATAGAGAATCAAGTAATGTAATAGTCCAGCTACTCTAAAGTAGAATCGGGTTCAAATGCTAGCTGTGGTTTTAATTATGGATGAAAATGGACAAGTCAGTTTCATATCTAAGCTTTAATTTACTAATTTATTAATGGAGATATAATTTAAGTCATACGAAAATTATGAATGTTAAATAATGTAATCATATAAAGTATATAGCACCATGCATATGTATTTATAGACACATTTATGCTACATCTCTATGTGTTACACTTTCTATATGTGAGGTAATAATGTATATTTTCATAAGAAGATTCCCCACATTTAATGTTGCATTTATTATCTGTGACTTGGAGTCACCCCTTGATGTTTTATGATTCTGGTAGATATCATGTTTGACCTCTAGTTTCCTAATCTGTGGAAAAGGTGGGGTGGTGATTCCGCTCATATTTTCTTATTTAATCTCTGGGCCCAAAGTCAGGGCAGTACCACCCTTTGCACTTTATGGGAAAGGATACTGTGAACAGCAAGCTGGGGAGAATTTCCCAGGCTTGCCCTGCAAAAGAATGGATGTTCCTCCAACTCTCAGTCCCTAGCCTCCTCTAAACAAGGGCCAGCTGGAGTTTGGTCCAGTGAAATGGAGCCAGATTCATTGGCAAAAGCACATGGGCTCTCAAAGGTTTTCTGTAATCTGCCCCAAATCCATCTTATAGGCACTCTGGTTTAGCCACTTAACTCTGTTCAGTCTTCCTTTTATGTTTCCTACTAGGGTTTGTTTTGCTCTCGTGTGTGCTCACAGCCCATGGTCCTGCTGAATGCAGTGCTGCAATGCTGGCTTCTGCCTTCACCCTCACACCCAGAAATGAACTTAGCTGGGCAATGCCTGCCATTTAGAGAGCACAGCTGCCGGTGGGAGGAGAGAGTGGGCAGGGGATTCCTTCACTGTGCACCCTGGGAGTTACTCAGGATAAACAGAATGGGTGTGGCTCAGTAGGGT
Source organism: Dinomys branickii (assembly GCA_004027595.1). NCBI lineage: Eukaryota > Metazoa > Chordata > Mammalia > Rodentia > Dinomyidae > Dinomys > Dinomys branickii. The sequence continues at coordinate 59,001 of PVLD010003883.1, read as the reverse complement.
GAGAGTGCCAACCGCGCTGGCTCTCTATTTTTATCTTCCTAGCTTGCTGTATTCTACACCTTGGCCGGAGCATACAGTATCATCTCATATGATTTGTGTTTTTATCACCAGCTTCCACTGTATGCCAGGTTCTGAGAACACAAAGGCAGAGATGTCTTGTCCTAAGGAAGCTCCCCATGGAGTAAAAATGAAAGGCACGGGCAGACAGATAAAAATCCTTGCAAAGGGATTTGCAGTGACTTCTCTGAGCCTGATGTTTTTGTGTCTTGTATTGGTTCTAGTAATACATTCCTTTTTTTTTTAGCTGTAGCAGTGGAGTCAGAATACATTTAGAACCCAACCCATGGTAGGTACTTACAAATTTGTATCTACAAATGGGTGCCAATGAGATCACCATAAAGGACAGATTCAAGTTGAAGATGCAGTGTGAACACAGGAAATCAGGAAGGCTGCCTGGAATAAGTAGCTCTGGAAAAGGTCTTGCCCTGTGAGTGAGCCACACTTGTCCTTGTATGCAGGTGTTCCTTGTTTCCCAGTTGCTCTCCTTTCCTGGAATTCCTCTGTCCTTTTTCTTTGCTTGTTCAAATCTTCCATACTCCCAAACTTGGCAAAATCCTGCACATGTTCTCTGTAGCTTCATTTTGTATTCAGATTGAGATTCACTTAGGATTCACAGTCACTTCTACATGCTTCAAAGAATCATAGGAAGTACTGCAAGGACTTCCGTGAAACATTATACAAACTGGTGTTTTTAATGTCTGGGGAAATTGAGGTCCAGAGAAGAAAAGCAGCTTGCCCACTTTCAGAAACACGTTGGTGAAAGAGCCAGGAAGAGAATTCAGGGTGTATTCCATTTGGCAACGTTGTTTGGGCTTCATTTCCTTACGTTCTGGAGTTGCGAGCCCTTGTTTCTTTTTGCTGTGCAGAGGGTGGTGACAGTGACCAGAAAGGAAGGTGAGCAGAAAGGGTGGTGACAGTGATCACACTAGGAGGCTGCAGAGCAGTGGGGCTTTTGCCACTGGTGTGGCTGTGCTGACTTGTTCAAGGGGATCAGGAATTATGTGCCCCTTTCTCCTGCACCCACAAGAGCTTCTTCTAGGGACAGAAGTGCTAGGCATCCGGATGTAGCTCAGAGGCTCCCAACTTTATTTCCATAGTTGAGCAAATGCACTATGCATGTAGCCTCCTCAGGGTCTATGGCTGAGCATGGAGCAACTACAGCAGCAGCTCCCATGGAAGTGTTAGCTTCTGTGACGTTTCTGGGAGGGTCCCTTTAGCCACCAGAAACGCTGGTTTTCTACGTTTGTTGCTAGAGCAGGAGTTAGTTTGGAAAGAGGAAGCTTGGATGTTTTCAACACAACACACATAAAGCATGTGTTGCTATTTGGCGGCCCGCACCAGCCATGTTGTGTCTCCATGGCCGATTTCCCCCTCTGGCGAGCTGCCATGTCCGGACTGGCTGGTGGTCTTGCAGCCTTCCCAAGAGCATTGTGCAGGTGACCACTTTGTCTGCATTCATTTATTCAGCTCAGGTCTCCTTCACACTCACTTCGGTATAGAGGGGCCACTGAGTCACCTCAATTAGATGCCACCTTGATGTGCTATATCTCATACAGGCATATTTTTCTTTGAAAAAAATTTTCCCCAGCCCTTTATTATGAAGAAAAGAAATCAAAAGATTGAAAAAGCAAGAAAGGTGGAAAATGAACAACTATATACCACACAGTGCATTTTTTAATCTGAATGTGTCAGTCATTAGTATTTTCTGCTCCTCTTCTTTAAAAAAAAAAAAAAAGAAAAGAATCTGCAGAGACTGTGCATTCACCCTGTAATTTTGCTCTGCTTCTTTTAGGAATGAGGACGCATATAAACAATGAATATATTTATGAATATTAATAATACATTATCACATGAATAATTAAGGCGTTTTAGAAAAGGGTCTCAATTGCGTAGTTCAGGCTGGCCTTGCACTCACTATGCTACCCACCCTGGGCTTGAACACAAGGCGATCCTCATGCCTCAGCACCCCTAGGACTAGGACTACAGGGTGTATCACCACGCCCTATTCTACACTTTGTAATAAATAATTATGGATTGAAAACCTAAGAGAATTAATTAACAACAGTAGAATGATATAGTGTAATGATTACTATATATTTATCCAAATATTCTTCAAAACTCTTTCATTGTTATTTTTCCTTTTCTGGGTCCTACTAAAGGTCACACGGGGCATTTAAAAAACTTTCTGGTCTTCTTTTTATCCTATTCTTCCTCTTTCTCCTCTGTGCTCCTGCTCCTCTCCCTGCTTTTATAATATGAAGGATTGACACCTGGGAACACTCAGCTGGTCCCCAGTGCATTTAACTTAGTTTTAGACAGAGTCTCCCTAAATTTCCTTAGCTGATCTCGTACCTGGGATCCTCCTGCTTCAGCCTCCTAAGTATCTGGGATTATCAGTGTTAGTCTCTTTTCCAGCATTAACTCTCACCATTGCTATGCAGTCCTGTATGCTGCACCCAAGTCAGTGGCTTCTCACCTTTTCTTACTCCTTCTTGAACATCAGATCGCCTCTCACCTCTTCTACTCCTTTTTCTTGAAATGCTTTTATTTCTTCTTTGCCTCTGGCTGAGCATTATATCAAGTATCTTTATACATCTTACCTACTCCAGTAAGATCTTAATGAAACCTTTACGTTAGGGCAGATGCTAGGAATATGGGTTCACCTTACACTGTAGATCTGTCATCAAAAGGCCTTACTGTAAGTAATTTATTTTAATTTATTTATTTACTTATTGCAGTACCAGGGATCAAACTCAGAACCTTGCTCTTGCCAAGCAGGCACTTATTCCATTGAGCTATATCTCTAGCCCAGTAATTTTTTTAAAGTTACTTATTTCTTATACGTATGCTGTTTCTCAGTAGACTGTAGGTGCTATGAGGCAGGAACTGTGTCCATTTTCTCTCCATTTTATCAACACCCATTTATAACATAGTCCCCAGCATATCATCATATAAGTTTCATGGGATGCATACAACTCCCTGCATATTGTTTTAAATGAATGGAAGTATCAGTGAACCTTTCTCCTCCAATCCAGATGTATAGGTCCCATTGTCTACTCGACCTGTGCCCCTGAATAGTTGATAGACTTTGCAAGTACATCATGTCCAGCCGTGTTCCTCTAACTGCCCCTCCTATGACCAAATTTACCCTGCCCCCAGCCTTCACCAGCTGAGCTCATGAGAGGCTCACACAATAGATTGCTCAAGTGAAAACCTTTTATGCTTTGTTTCCTTTGGTTTTCTCACACTCACATCTAATGCACTGAGAGGTCTGCATTTTAGTGCCTTGAAAATATAAATCTAGAATCTGGCCAACTCTGGTTTTTTCTCTCCTGTGACGCCCTGCCTCAATCTGTTACCTCCTTTCTGTAGATTTTGGTGGTAGCCTCTTATGTCATCTTTTTTTTTTTTTTTTTTTTTTTTTTTTTTTTTTTTTTTTTTTTTTTTTTTTTTTTTTTTTTTTTTGCAGTACTGGGGATCGAACTCAGGACCCTGCGCTTGCTAGGCAAGCGCTTATTCCACTGAGCTATATCCCCAGCCCTCTTATGTCATCTTAACCTTGTTCCTCTATGATCCATTTTAACACAGAGTGATCTGTGCAAAACAGAAGTCAGATTATCGTTCAGTTAGTTCAGTGCCCTGCAGTGGTCCTCATCTATTTCATGCTTTTTGGCTATTACACTTCCTTACATGGTGTCCTGCTGGTCAGAGTCGCATTTCTCTCTAATATTAACTCCTATAACTCCTTGTGTCCCAGTTACCACTCTCTAGTGACCAGGTCCCCTCTGGTTCTTCTGCTCAGAAAGTTCCTTCTCCAGGACGCAGGTCTACAGTTATCAGCATGGGCACCTTTCCTACTTCCTCCAGGATTCACCCGGACCTCATCTTACAGGTGACACCAAGACTGACTATCCTACTGCCATTGCACTCCTTTCCGCTGCCACTGCCACTGTTCCTTATGCTGTTTTCCATCTTTCTCTGCTTCCATAGTATTTATATTTTCTAAACTATTTGCTTGAAGTATTCATTGTTTGAGAAAATAAGTTTCACAAGAAAAGATCTGTAAATGTTGTTTTCATTAATGTTTCTCTAGTGTTTCACCAAGTGTGTACTCCTTCATGAATATTTGCTGATTGAGTGTATGCATGCATGAATGAATGATTCCATGAATAAGTGGTGTGACAAAGTGGAGAATACGAGGACTTCTGCACTGTTATATGCCTGGAGCCCTCTCTTGGCCCCTCTGCTTCTGCTCTGTGCTCTTGTCATCCATGGAACTTCAATTTCTACATCTGAAAAGTGGAGTAAATAAGAATCTCTACCACGTGGGACAGGCTTAAGACTGAAGATGAGATATTTTGGATGTGCTTTGTAAACTCTAAGACACTGTGGAAATGGTGGCTTACAGGGACAGAGGATGAAAAAAGCAAAAGGCACTACAGAGTAAGAATAATCAACAGAGACCCTGTGAGTACATGCTCTCAGGGCCAGTGCAAGCATGGGGGAGTGAAGACACCGGCAAAACTGAAATGGAAAAAAAATTCAGGCTAAAAATGCTTCATACCTCTGAGGGAGAGGAGAGAGAGTGAAATATTCAACACATGTCTACCAAGAATTTAGACATTGTAAGTTACCATAGTCAGAGTTGAACTAGTATCGATAATGTCAGAGTGTTTGATGCAGGCAAAGTTCACCTGTAAAAGAATTGTAACCCAGGGGCACAAGAAGTTCAGATGTCTTCTTTGGGAATTCTGAGGATGGAGAGATGAGTATTTCAAGGTAAATACACACCATTTAAGAGCACCTCTCTGTGGTCTATGCTCTATGTACCTATTCTGTAACAGGAAACTTGTTATAGGGTCTTTGTCATCTTCACTGGAGGGAAGTAAGCCCTGACAATGTGTGTGGCAGTGGAAAAGCTACTGTATTTTTTGTATTTTACATTAATATAAAAGTCCTGAGGCAGTTTCCATGAATGAGATAAGATTACATTTTGATCTGGCTGGAAAGGAATTGGACAGGTGAATTTTTTGTGTGTATTCCACAAATACTTATGGAGCACCAACAAGCGATGGGTGCATTTAGTAGCTCATATGGTGGACCATGCAAAACAAGAAGTTATCTTTATCTTCCTGGAATTTGTGTTATAGCAGGGGGAAGGGGTGAGACCTGGAAAATATATGGAGAAAGACAATAAAGAGTAAACAAACAAAATAAATAGATACACAACTGCCATAAAAAATGAAAACTGAGTAATGGAATACAAGTGGGTTTAGCTTTGGTGGAAAAAGATTGGCTCTCTGAGCTGGTTCCTTTTGCCAGGAATGGTGTGGGGCTGGCTGCAAAAGTACCCAGGGCCCATGTACGCCTGGCTCTTTGAGGGTTAACAGTGACCACTATGTCCAGGCAACAAGGAAGGGAGAATAGTGGAGAATAACACTGGAGAGGTGAACAGAGGCCAGTCCAGGCAAGCCAGGCGTCTTGGTTACTTTTCTGTCGTTGCTGAGACTGTTATACCTGACGCCCAAAATGAAGGAAGGAAAGGTTTATTTAGCTCGCTGTTTGTAGAGATTTCAGTCTATACTTGGGTGGCTCCAAGGCAGGTTTGCACATGGCAGAGGGGGAAGACATGACATTTGGGGGAAGACAGCAAAAGCAACAAGAGCACAAGGTGAGGAGCAGCAGGGGCAAGTAGCCTCTTTCCCTCCTTTACATTGTACTGCAAACTACCCGCCCCAGGGTGAGTGTAGCACTCACACCCTGGTCACAGCATTGGACCACTCTAGAAGCCCACCCTATGACTGCATGAGGCTTTGGGGTGATATCCAGACACAAACCATAACACCAGGGTAGAGAATTTTGATTTCATGCTAAGTAAAACACTTTCTTCAGTCAACTTCTCTCTCAGTAACGTTTGTTCATCAGGATAGCTTTCTCTGTGCCCTTGTTGGAGTCTTCTCTTTTCGAGGCCTAGATTTTGGAGCAGTTGGGATATAAATCCTTGGGCCTCTTCTCTACCTGTGGGTGTGGTTTGGTGGTTCATCTGCTGGCTCTGGTTCTCATGGCTTTATAGCATTAGCCTGATGATCCCTGTTTATGTTTCTACACGTACCCTTTGAACTTCAGACTCCTAATCCCTACAGTTAGCAATCTTCTTAGATGTGTGGTGTTAGATTCCTTTTCATGTGTGTTCCTCTACTATTTTTTCCATTTTAGTCCATCTACATCACCACTGACCCAGTTATTCAAACCCCAAATCAAGAAGTATCTACATTTCTTCTCTTTCTTTCACATTCCCCATCAGCAAATATCATAGACTTTACTTCAAAGGGAAGTTCGAGTGTGAGCTCTCAGCAGTCTCATCCAGGCCACTGCCAGCTTTCACTGAGAGCCCTGCACGGTTTGTCTGCTGGCTTCCTTGCTTCCAGCTCTGTCTCCTCTGCCTTCAGCTCCTGTCTCCCTAACAGCAAAGTGGTCTTTCTGCATTCTGTATCTGGTTCTGTTACCCTTCTGAGATCACTCCAGTGGCCTTTCATTTTATTTAACAAATCTGAAGTCCTCGTTATGGATTATAGCCACCCAGTCTTACAGCTTGTGGCTTCTGTTACCTCCCTTTACCTCTCTGAGGTGGCTTTCTCACCATGCTTTACTTTAAGTGCACACAGCTTAGGGCAGTGTACACTAGTTTTTCCTTTGCTTGGAATGGAATAGTTATACTTACATCTCCCTCATCACACAAAAGCAACTTTTCCTTCCCCATCTCGACATGAGCAGTCTCCTCTTTGGCATTTGCTGTTCCCTTAGCTTGCTTTACAGTGTCTGGTGTTTTACGATATATATACACCAGTGAGTTTGTTCTCTGGTTCCCTCATTGGAGTCTAACCTCACCAAAGGCAATGCTGTCTCTCCTTTTCACTCACTTCTGTGCCTCCCACATTTGTAAGACTGTTTTAAATGCAATGAGTGCTCAAAACTATTAAGCCATTGGATGCTCAAAATACTGAAGACGTGAATAGATGAGAAATCATGGCATGAATTCAATGTAGGGGAGAAATGGCCACATTTCCTTTCATTATTTGAGAACTCACTGTATGATGGGTGCTGAGCCAGGTGCTCAGGAAGCCCTGAGCACGCCACTCCTTTCCTACTCTGCGGCAGAAGGCATCTTCAGCAGGGACGGAGAAGAAGCAAGTGGGAAATCTCAGTATAAGGTGATATGAGTTTTGGGGACAAGCAAGATGCTGCTGCTAAGTGTGAGCTAGGGAGTGTCGGGAAAGAATTTATCCAGCAGAAGGAACTACATTTATGTAGAAGAACTGCAGGGTTAAGTTTGATCGTGCACTTAATGGAGCTTAAGAACCAAGCAAAAAACCATGTGATGTGACTATAGAGTAGAAGGAAAGAGTATGGGTCAAAACAACCAGAGATGTAAGTAGTCAGAGGACCAGGGCCAGAAGATGTCCTACTCCGTGCTCAGATGGCACTGGCAACATTTTAGATAATGGCGAGTCTCTGAAAGTTCATGCAAATGCAAGGGAAGCGATGAATGTTGGTGATAGCTGGGATAAGTCAAGAGAGCTCATCGATTTCAGTGGAATGGGGAAAATGTCGCAGAAGAAGGGCTGGGAATTTGAAGTTTATCCCTGGACGTAAGAAATCTTGAACATAAATCAAGTGAGTTTCCCATTTATTTTTATTATTTTTTAGACAGAGGGAGATTCATGACTGCTTTGCAGTGAGCTAGAAGAGGTGTCAAGAACCAAACCATTCTCTGAGAAGATGATTCTGGCTGTAACATTTAGGAAAAATTACAAGATTGTCAAGAAGGAAGCAGGGGTCCAGGTGGGAGCAGCGTTTGTACTTCCGAGTGTCTTGGCTAACAACCTTGCTTTGTTTAAGCCCACAAGGAGCCTTTCCTGCAGTTCTCTGGACTTATTAAACATGCTACTGATTGGAAAGGGGAGAAGCAAACTCACTAAGTTGTTAAAGATTAATTCCAAAATTCCTCACTTCTGAGCAAGTAATTGCCACCTCTGCCTGCACACAGAAGAGGGCACAGTAATAAATAGAAACAGGAAATCACTGAAGACCTAGGCAGGTTGGAAGCAGAGTCCGGAGGTGACTTGTCAGACACCAGGGGCTCAGTGTTGGCAGCGAAACACTGACTGTGAGGAGGGCCTGAGAACAAGAGTTGCTTCATGCAAGGAAGAGAGGTGATCCATCTACAAGCCCAGTTGCATTGCCCTCCTTTATTCTAGGGCTGATTGCTGGGCATTTTGTAAATTCCAAGGAGCTGAGAAAAGAGATACAGACTCCCGTTCTGTGGAAGTGACTATGTAGTGGAGAAGTGTGACTTTATTGTCACTAGCTGTGTTTGGTGGTCTGCTGAACTTGTGTTGGCCTCAGGAATTTAAAAAAGCAAGGTGCTGCAAAAGTAACCTCCAAGCACAGGCCTAGGCCCAGGTGCTTAAGAAGTAGATTACAAGGTGGCAGTTAGAAGTGCTTCCATTCTGATGTTCTCTGTTTTACTCAGTAGAAAAATCTAGCACCTAGGAGCATGCTAGAGAGAGCCGAGGTGGGGATTTTGACTTACTTAGTTTTGAATGAGTTCTTGTTTCTGGATCTTAGCATGGATTTCCACGACTTTTTCACGCAAGTGTCCTAAGGGTTTCACTTCCAAAGACTACAGATAGGATGTAAGTCTGGGAGCTCTCAAATTGGATGGGTTGAGTCCTGAGGAGAGAGGCAGGGTTCTGCGGTCTTCCTTATAATCTGCCAAGGAGGTCTGCTTATATCCCATTTAGGTATCTTGCAAAATTTGTACTGGACTATGTTGTTTGTGTTTTCTCCAGCAAAATGCATATTTTGTGTGTTTTTTATCAAGCTGTAGCACCTAATAAAACCAGTTAAGGTAGACGGCCCCTCTCCAGTTATTTGAATGAATAAATTAATAAATCAAATGTTTCATGTCTAAGTAGAAGTTAGAAGGCCATGAACTGCTCTAGCTGTCCATGTTGCAAGTGGAAAAGGCGAAACCCGAAGAGGAATCATTACTTGTCTAAGGTAGTCTAGATTATTTCTTCTTAGAGTAGGTGGCAGATGTGCATTGTCTTTGTCTGCAGTTTGTTGCTGTTTCCTCTAGATCCAATCACAGCTTTTAAGGAGGCTGAATTCTTGGCAGCACCTTGCAGAAATTACAGGAAGTGAGTAAGAAATACAAAGTAGCTTAATAGCAGAGAAAATAAATCCTTGGGCTGGAAGTTCACACTGGACAGTTATCTTGCTAGGTAGACGCTTGTAAAAGCACTAATCCTAAATCAGGTCTGGTGTGCCCACAGTGTGGTAGAGAGGGAAGCTTGGGTTGCGATCTTTGGGGCTGAGTCTCTTTATAAAGAGCTCCCAAGGTGCTTGTGAATATTAACACACAGCACCTGACTCCTATCAGGCAATTAGAAAACTAGCCATATCAGTATTTGAAAATAAAGATGTGAATTTGGAAGAGAGGGAGAGACGAAGGGAGGTGAGAGGAAGAGGAAGAAGAAGAGAAATCCATAGCGTCTCCTAGTCAGTGAGGCCAGAACCAGTAACATTCTTCAACCACTTTTTGGACTGTGACTCCTTCCTATAAGCTTATATGTCACTGAGGTATGCAAACTCTACTTCAGTGTCTTCGAAGAGCAGACCTCCCTCTTTCCTGGGGCAGCCCCTTCTGTTCTACTCAGTTCTGACAGAAAGAGCTTTCTGACAGTAAAGTTCTCACTGTCAATTACTTCTTATCCTCTTGGTTCTAGCACTTAAAGCCATGTTTTTATAGCAGTAGAGCCCACCGGATCCCACAAGCTAAGAAAACTGTTGGTTTCTTCCCTCTTGTGGTGTTTGAACAAACAAGTGTCTCTAAGAATGAATTAGATGCACTCGTCCACTGTATTTTTATCCTTCCGTGTATACTAAGTCAACTCCTTTATTTAACCATGAAATCATAAATTCTACTTGAAACATTTTTGCCTCCTTCGTTCAGTGCAATCTGGATGTTTTCTGTCATTTTCTTCTGAATATATTTAAATAATGACTTTGTTATTTAGATTTAGATTTGCACTAAAAAGAATCCATGCTTTATAGTTTGCTTTATGCAGAAGTTGTTAAACATTTTTAGAGACCAAGTACTCCTTTTGTCAAACAAAACAACAAATGAAGAGCAACACAAAATCCGAACGATATATTGATTTCACTCAGTAGCTCACGCTAAATCCTTAATCTGGCATTCTTAATTATTCCATTCAAATATATTATTGATAGGGCAGGTCAAGGGTTAAACCCTGATCTGCAGCTTTTTTCCTATGAAGAGTCAGAGAGTAAAGACTGTGCACTTGGTGGGCCATTAAGTGTCCTTTGCAGATACTGGACTCTCCAGTGCAGTTCCAAGGCAACCATAGATAATGTAGCCTTTGCACACATGAGCGTCACTGTTTCTAACAAACATTTGCTTACAAAACAGGCAATGGAACACATTTGGCATCTGGGCTGTAGATTGCCAACTTACGAACTAGATAATTTTTATTCTGGCGCATTTAGCTTAGGTAAAGGATGATTTTAGAACCCCAGGTCCTGATATAGATCCAAGAATTAGGAGTTGAAAGAAACATATTTCTTAACTAGTTTAAGACAGGGATATGGAAGGTTTTTATGTAAGAAAATGAAGAGTTGAGCTGAGAATGTGGATTTTGAGGTAGCAGAGGGACACGAACCGAGATGGGGAAGATTTGGATTTTCAAACCAACTCTGCTGGTGACAGCGGTGACTCTGTGGGAAAAGTAGCTCCCATGTCTGAGTCTCCCCCGAAGGTTGAAGGCAGGGATGAAGACATTCTCCGTGGTGCCTCAGAGCTCTCAAATTTTGTGATCTGAAAGGGAAAATTCATATAATTGCAGTGCTTAATGGGATTTATGATAATTGGAAAATAATTGCTGCTCCAAACTTCTATTAATCTATATTTAGTTATGAGTCATGCTTTCACAATAGACGCCTTGGAAATAAGCAGAGAGACAAATTGAGTAAACACAATTTTAAATATGTTATTTATATGCAGTTTGTGTAATCCCTAGAGTCCATAGGCATATTAAGATCATTTAAAATATCCATTAAAAGTTATGTGTTAGAGGACAAACTCCCCTTTTAGAATGCCTAGCCAAAGGATAAATAGCTAACATTTATTGAGTAGCTACTACTGCCAGATTAATTGAATTCATTATATTTAATCCTTCCAGCAACCCTGCAATGTTAGTGCTAAGGTTTCTGATGCACAAATGAAGAAGCTCAGAGATGCAGAGGGATCTGAGTAGCTTTATACTGGGATTCGGGACCAGGCCTGTCTGGCTGTAAAGTTTCTGCTCTCCTACATTCCAGCAGCATCTTCAGGAAAAGATCTATGTGTTGTCCTCTTTACAGATACCCAGAAGATTAAACATTTCCTTGTTTTCTGTATGCTGTATCTCTTCTAAGGAATATTTCAAGCCTCTCCTTCATTTGCATGATGATGTTAGAATGAGCTGGGAAGAGAGCAGAGGAAAAAGCATGGAAGAGAGTAGACAATATCGTAAAATCTGAATTTCCATCCCAGTTGTGACACACATTTGGCCATTGCTGTCCTGGCCCAGGTTTCACCAACTTTTGACAAGGAAGAAAATTCTTTCCATCTCCCAGGCTGCTGGGAGGATAACACATATGGTAACAGAATTTGTAAAAGACACTATAGACCTCACAAAGTAGTGATAATGGAATGGAAATGTGGAGAAGCCTGAATGTGAGATCAAAATCTGGGTTGGATCCTCTTTGGCAACAAATGGCATGTGACCTCAAGAAAGTTTCTCTCCCTCTCCCCCTCTCTCTCACTCCTCAATTTCCTTATTGTGAAAAGACAGTGATAGCCTTGGGTGGTGTCTTCCATCCTGAAGTCTTGGATTCTGTGTGGAAAACCAGCGACTAAACAATTCTGGTACATGGAGGGCTTCTCAGGAGACTCAGGGTACTGGGAGTGTAGGAAAGCAAGTACATTCTTGTCTTTCTGCCCCCTAGAAGCATCCCATACTCTGCTGTGGGCCTTGCTCTCCATCACAGGGCTCGCTGATGAATCCTGGTTGCTTCTCTGCAGACGGCCCATGTATGTGAAAGTCATGCCTTTCATAGTGTGCGTGCTGTGATTTATTTTCCTTACCAAGTTGCTACTCAACAAGAAGCAGGCACCTCCAGTCCCACCCATATGCTTGCCTTGGATGAGAGGCCCCTGCTTCTCTGAACTTTATTCCCCTGTGAGCCTGAAGAACAGCTATGGGGCTACGGTGCCAGTAAAAATAGCAGCATTTAAGTGAACACACTTTGGAAAAGAGATGTATGTGCAAATGGTAAGCAAGGATTATTTTAATCTGTTAACGTTAAGTTCGTGTCTTTACTTGTAACTAAAGCAACATTATTCATGGTCACGTTTTCAGAGTGAGTTCTGTTTCATTGTATAACGCTTTATTTTGCGTTCTTCTTTCTCTCCCTTTACTCCCCCCTGGGCCAAATGCTCTGAGAGATCCGCTGGGATGCTGCAGCTTCTCAGCTGCCCTCCTGCTTATGTTCTGGGGCGTGGAGGCGGGCAGGGGACCTGGCACTGACACACTTTCTCATTAAAATGCATCACTTCTACTTCACATGTGCCCTTGGGTTCACCTTTCCCTGAGCTGGCTGGGGATCATGTGGGGAGAGGCTGGGAGCAGCGGGCAGGGGAGATGCCCGCGCTTTTCTTCTCAGCCCAGGGATTTCATCGCTTTCCTCCCTCCTCTGTGATTTCCTTTGCTCATCTCTGGGGATCATTTGCTGCTAACAATAAGAGACATTTCCAGAGTTCTCCTCCAGCACTGTGACACTCACTGGCTTCCCTTATTCCGTTTCCAGATGATTAGTTACCACACCAAGACGGAGAAACCACCCAGGAATAAGCAAGAAAAACATCTCATAACTCTAATCAATTATGCTTTCAGCAAACACTTATGGGGGTGTGTGGTATCTGAAAATATTCTAAAATATGTCCTTAGATAAAGTCAGGGAACCAGAGAAGTGCATATCTGGATATAATGCATTTGATTCATGGAATTGGTGTACTGAAGGGTGCTTTTGCCTATGCCCTTGGTTACCTTTAGCCAGGCAGACCCATTGCAGATCTCCTGCTCACGCACGTATGCATGCATGCACACATGCACACATATGTGAGTTTTTGAAAACCACCTCCAACTATGTCTGCTTTTGAGATCATATTCAGAAAAAAAAACAAGCTATAAAGCACATCATGTGCAGAAAATTAAAACAGGTTTTCACTTATTCAGAGCTCATGGCTAGCCTTGATTATCTAGGAATCCTTGGAAGAAGCTCAACTGAATGGAGAGTTTCTTGACCCAGAATTCCTCACTGTTATTTTACAAAGGAGGAAACCAATACACAAAAGTGGAAGCCATGGAAACATCATAATCACAAATGTTTCTTATGCAAATAAATAAAAATGAAATAATAACACCTGAGCAGTTAAACCCTTACCTTGTGTTCCAATTTACAAAGAAGTCTTCCAAGTATTATTTCCTTAAACTCTCATAAAACAATTCATGGGGGGTGTGCTTTTAATCTGCCTAAGATATATGCTGAGACATATCTGACAGGAGATTATAAACCACTGGCCTATTTCCTAAATTCAGTCTTACTGAGTAGATAGTTTTCACAAGAATCAAGTCTCACTTTCTCCAAGCAGTGGCAACTTTAAAAAAAGCATGATTATTTCTTCTCACTTCCTGCTTTACTGTCCACCTGCTATTCACCACCTAGTTTCCCAGTGGAGCTGATCATAGAAAGATAACGGCAAAGATAATATTGAAAATATTTTACACTAACATTTTTTGAGGACCTATTATGTTCTATGTACTGTGCTGCATGATCTAATGTAGTACTAGACCTATTGGCCTTTAAGACAGAATTATGTCCATTTCATGGAGTGTAAGCAATATTTGGTAGAGTCAGATTGTAAACCAGGATTTTTACCTCTGGACCCTAGGGTGGAGAAAGAAGGACTACAGTGCACTGATTCAATTAGCTGATCTTTACAGATGGGAGCATGAGCATCCAGGAAGAGAAGTGCCTTTCCTTAGAAAGCACAGAGCCGGTTCTGCTTGCCTCGTAATCCTTTCTTCCTCTTCAGTGCAACTTTTATTAAGTGTACCAGGGAGGGAGGAATGGAGAGGAGAGAGAGACAGAGACAGAGACAGAGACAGAGACAGAGAGACACAGGCAGACAGAGTTGGAGAGAGACAGCAACGGGACAGAGACACAGAGAACAGATGGCTAATAAAGGATGAAGAAGGAATCTTATGCAGGCAGTGATTAGCACTAAAAAGAAAATTTTGGCCGTACAGTTTGCTCCCTGGACTCGTCTTCAATCTTGCAATCCAGGCTCCAGCCCTCTACTGCCCCTCCCCGTCATCACCCTCCCTCCTGCCTTCCACTCTGTCGCTGAAAGGGGTCTCACTGCAGACACCCCATGCCTTCCATCCAGGATCCTTTTTCTTAATATCAATCTAATTGGTTCACCCACCCTGCTGGGATGCTTAATTGGGTGTAAGCATATTCTGCAGCTCCGATGCCTTGTAAGTTCTGCCTTCTCCTCCAAGGGGAACTCACTCTGTTGGCGCAGAAGCAATGATATTTTATGTTGTACTCAGTTCACTGAGAATGAACATGAAATTGTTCCTGGACTAGCAGAGCAGTTGGACGATATGGCAAGCGAGGCTTTCTTTCCTTTCTTTTATGTTCTTTTTTAGTTTTTGAGATGATGTGTTAAAGGAAAAGTGCTCTTCTTGGGGAATCACCAGCCCCTGCCTCTAATTAAGCCGCGCCAATCTTCTGCTGCCTGACTCTGGACAGTAATTCACTCTGTCTGGCATTCAGTTTTCCCACCTGTGAACTGGGTGATTTAGATCTGATGACTTCTATAAAAGCAGCCAGACTGAAGCTCCTAAGAGGCTTTCTACTACACATTTTCAAATTCTGGCCTGCCCCCTGCTTGTAAATACAACTGTATTTGAACAGGGTGCGCTTATATGGTTATACATTGTATATCTCTGCTTCATACTGGAAGGGGGAGTTCAGTGGTTGGCAGCAAAGCTTATAACATCTACTATGTGACCCATGACAGTAAAAGTTTGTTTATTCTTTTTCTAAACACTGTCTGAGTCAATTCAAAGCTCTCTTGATTTCCCATGAAACTTAAAAATAAGAAATCTTTACCAAGCCTAACAAAACCCTTTCAGATATATGGCTAGTCTATATATTGGTGTTATTTTTTCTATTATCCTAACTTTCATCTCACCCCATCTACTTGGCTACTCACCTGTATTTTTATTTTCTTGGCAAACACACCCCTACCTCAGGACCTTTGCATTTGCTGCTTTTTCTACTCAAAACATTCTTTCACCACTAGGTGGCTCCATAACACCTTCTCCATTTCTGTAAAGCATATTTTCAAGGGCATCAAATCAATTATTTGTGTGTGTGTGAGGGAGTACTGAGGATTGAATTCAGAGCCTTGTGCATGTCAGGCAAGCACTCTACCACTGCGCCACAACATCAGCCCTCAAATGCATCAAATCAAGAAAATTGAACCGGGATATATTTCAGTAGCACAGTGCCTACCTGGCAAGCACAGGGTTCTGAGTTCAGTTCCCAGTACCCACCCCCAAAATCAAGAAAATTGTTTTTTATTTATTTTTTTCTGACTGCTATATAAAACTAAACCTCCAAACATCTCATTTTCTTCCTTCCATTATTTATCTGAATAACATCTGTCTCTTCCTTATACCTTATACATTTTTTTTTAATGACTTGTTCACTCTCACCGGAATGAAAACTTCTTCAGAGAAAAAAGCATTATTAGTTTTTTAGTGTTGTATCCTCCGGGGTGGATGCAAGTTCTAAAATTTTGATCACATAAATCAACATTTCAGCTCTGACCTTCTTTATATCTATTTCAGAATAGATCTAAGTACCCTGGAATCCTTTTAAACAAGTTCACTTTGGTAAAGTGTATAAAATCATAGAATCTTGAATTATTCTAGTTTTTATTCCTGTATCCTTATAATGATTGCAGAACAAAGTCAACTCAGCCTCAGAATATTATTAGTCTGGATATTTAGCCAGTAAGAGCAGAGTTTATGGACTGAAATGTAATAACTGAGTTTGGAACATAGTAGTCCTTTAACCTGTAGCCTGCAGTGAACTGTCTGCCTGTACCTCTTATCATTTATAACACACACGCACACACACACACACACCAAATCTTACCAGAAACCATGTATGTGAACTAAAAAACAAGGTGCTTTCCTACCCATCTTTGGGATGGTTACAGCGTGGTGAGAGATCCAGGGTCAAAACACCCCTATTCCTAACCCTCAGCAATGGTGAGGTAATGTTATGACCATCTGCCTGAGCTGATGTTTTACATGTAAACACACACACACACACACACACACACACACACACACACACACACACACATTGCATTTGTGGTTCTTCCTAAAACATCCTTCCCCTGTGTTTTGTCTAGCCTAATCCTATGTTTTCTTTGAAATTCCACTTGTACAGGATAAATCTTTGACACCACCTCTGCCACCCACCCCTTTTCTGGACTGGATAATGGACCTTCCTCTTTGATCATTTTATCACTAAAACTGCCACTGTAGTGGAGCATAACTGGAATACACCTTTAAATAACAATTGGGCTCCCTTTGGGCCATGAGCTCTGTCCATGGTGCTGAGCAGGGAGGGCCTGGCATGGAGGTGAGGTTTGTATGAAAATCTCTCTGTTGCCCACCTCTTCCCAAGGACCTGGCTCTATGCTCAGCCTGCCATTTGCATTCTTTCATTCAGTCCTTACATCCATGCAACGAGAGAGGACTTGGGTACCCAGAATCGGCTTCTCTCCTGTTTTTTCTCAGGCAACACAAATGGCAGTCCTGGGTCTGTAGCTGTTGAGCTTCACAAAGACTGTGAAGGTTGTTTAATAAAAAAAAAAAAAAAAAAAAAAAGCATTTGAGTCATGGTCTTATACTTTGGTGTGGAAAGTGACATTATTCTTTGTATTAGTATCAGTTCTAGTACTTTAAGTGTCCTTTTTACCAGTATTTACAGTAAGGGCATGATTCCAGACAGAATTTTATGATACCAGTTTTCCACAACAGGCTTTGCCACTGACTTGGTAAACTCCACCACACTACTTTTCCATGTGTACTTAAATATTAGTTTTGAGGAAGATGAACATGTTTACATTTTTAAAAACAACCTAAAACAGTAAGTCATATCATAATAATTATATGTAGTTGCCTATATACTGATAGGTGTGTAGTTCCTATGCTTATACTGTATAAAATGTTGTAATTATATGTGTATATGACTTTAAATTTCAGAGATATGCTGATAAAATAAGACTCTTTTCCTCTGATATATTTGATGATTCTCTTCCTCTTATTGATCATTGATAGCTGAGAGACACATCACTTCACAGTGTAGGGACTTAAATTATGAAATGCCAATATTATCTCACAGTGGCTGTGAGTTGAAAATTGGGGTATCTCGTTTCCAGGTTCCTTACCAGGATCCAGATATCCCAAGGCTGAGCCGGGCATGGTCTGTTTCCCAGGTCCTGCACCTGATTGCTGTTAGGAGTTGAATCCTCATGAAGCCTCAGGTCCTCAGAAACTACTGGTTGTCATGTTCCCTTCCCAGACCTGGTCTGCTCATATTTTCTGTACCTCCCATGTTTCTATTTCATACCACTATTTTCTGCTCTGCTCTTCCCATAACACATTCTGTCTTCCTTCCTTACCTACTCTCTTGCTGACTGTTCCTTGAAGTAACTAGTTGTTCTTTTAAATACAGTTCCCTTTGTCTGTGCAAACTCCATGAGAACTCTCTGTAGAGGTCTGAGGCGCTCTCTTCCTTCTGTGTCCCATAATCCTTAATTTACACTATGCTACAGATGTTTTGGCTATACTTTGAGACCTTGAGATTCTTAAGGGCAGGGAATATGATGAGTTCACCTTCACCTTGAAGGTGCCTATCAGGAGTTTGTTGACTTATGCACCCACATTTTGCTGGCTAATTCCTGGGTTGGTATTTTAACTGTGTTAAGAATTACAGACAGATATTTCTTATGCAGGCACAGACTAGAAACTGTGGAACGTGAAAATATATTCTACTCTAATGTTAAAGTTTTTTTTCAGACCCAGTTTCCTGTGAATCAGAGGTCAGACTCTGCTACTGAATTACCAGGACATATTCCAGCTTGATTCCCACCCTGTTCTGCCTCATCTTGCCCTGTGGCCCTTTCTTCATTCATTTCTCCCATATTGTGGCAGGGGAGAGAGATCTTTTCGTTAAACTCTGGTTCCCATCATTTATCTAAGCTGCCCTTACAGCCCTCTTAGCTAGTCTGTTTTTCTCAAGGGAGCAAGAGTATGTAACTCAGGCAGGTTGGAGAGCTGAACACTCCAGGGAAGCTGTATGGATGGTAGGCATGGTGATTCTTATTTAAGCAAAAGCAACCTGAACCAAGTCTCATTAAATTTCTGCTTGTCTTGAGTTTTCATGTTCCGTGCTCTTCAATTATACACTTTTAATTATTTACATGTCCATAACTGGGAATTTATGAGGAAATTAAGTTATTAAGCAATATTTCACATTAGATGTGTGCCTGACAGCTTTGAAAGATATTTTCACACTGTATCTTTTATGTGATCCCTGTGCCAGAGGCAGAAAATACTGGAGATAAAGAGTAATTGCAGATAAAGAGATGTAGGTTGAGAGAAGGAACACGCTTTGCTCCTCATTCTAAAGCATAATCTGGGAAAGGTGGACAAGTAGGTCTAGTTCAGTGTCCCTCCATCTTCCTGTCTGTTATTGCTGAAGGCAAAATTAAGTGTTCCCTGCATGCATGATCTTCACAACATAGCTGTTTCCCCTAAATAGTAGACACTAGGTGAATCCATGCTGTACTTTAATATTGGAGTGAGATTTGAACTCAGTATTTCAGTTTTGAGATGTCTTAGAATCAATCTCAGGAGGCTTTGCACTTTAGGTCCTGCCCATTTTTATATATAGCATACCTCCCTCTCTCCCTCCCTACCTTGCTATCTCCCTCTCTTCTTTCCTTCCTTCCTTTCATTTGCTTATTTATTCATCCATCCAACATTATGAATCCTGATGGGTAACAGGCCTTGAGTTGTTTATGGGGGTGAGTCAGGTAGCACCTAAGAAGCCCCAGTCCCTCTAGTGTCATAGCCTAGTGAGAAAGATGGGCAAGTGCCTAGAAAACAATGAGATGCTAGTTGTTGTGAAATGAAGCAGAACTAGGTAATAATCCCCCATCACAGGTTTAGTGCGCTAGATGAGGAATAAAACATGCTATTTTTGTGGACTGTGAAATGTCATGAAAATCTTCATCAGTACAGTCAGCAGCAGCAGCACCATCATCACCATCATAATCATAATGATTATTATTACTCTTTATTTTTGCTCAGTCTCTGCACTCACACCTAGTGAAAGTGACTCCTGACTTTGCCTTTGGGATGCTCTGCAAACAACTCAGGGACACGGTTGTGTCTATCTGGTTCACTACCCCAGTGATATGGGTAGGACTCAATAAATACGTGTCTATTCAAAACTCTAGAGGGATGTGTCATTTAATGAAGATTACATGTAATTATAGACACTTTCTCACCTGTTGAGAGTGGGCTGGGGTGGTTGGGTGAGCTTTGGCTCGAGTGTAGGGATGATGAGTTGAGGTGTGTTGCTCATCTCTCCTGTCTAGGGAGTTTGCCCGTTGGAAGGTGAGGAACACAGCCATCGAGAGGAGGGATCTGGTCCGTCATCCAGTGCCCCTCATGCCGGAGTTTCAAAGGAGCATCCGTCTGCTCGGCAGGAGGCCCACCACTCAGCAGTTCATCGACACCATCATCAAAAAATACGGCACCCATCTCCTCATCTCCGCCACACTGGGAGGTAGGTCCACAGCCCCTGGCCATGGCCCTGTCTTCACTTCCTGGCACGGAAGGGAGAGTGGGGTCATGTAGAGTAGACTCTTCTTAGTGTCCAAGGCTTTGGGCATCACTCAGAAGCATATTGTGCCAGAGAAGCTGCATTATGTTGGTTGTTGTGGTCATAGCTGAGCATGGACTTAGTGAATGAAGCAGGAACTTCTGCATTGAGAATTCACTAAGTACTGTGGAAATATGGCGGGTGCACGGCACGTGTTCCATTTTTCAGGAAGATGTACTGCAATAATTGTCTTGGCTCCATTGGAATATGGCCTAACCTGGGGAAAAGAAATTTCAGATATTGTGCAGGGACTTGCTTTTGTTCATTTAAGTCTACTTTAGGGACTGTAACTTGAGCATATCCTTTTACAAATGGGCTATTATTTGTTATCTCATATGAGCTTAGAAGAGGTTAGCTGGAAAGTAGGCTAATTGCTTTAACCTGCTCGGTTTTACCCACCCCTCCACATCAGGTCCAATCTAGCTTTGAGTGAAGAGAGGGAGCTAAATGAAAGGGAGGATGCTAATGGGAAGTGGTCCAGACCAGGGCATGTGTGTGCTTATGGATCTTGGCTGCAGTAGTCATTTGATATTATGAGGTATAATCCCTCTGGCATCAGCTTTGTCCACAGTGATTAGGTCCATTGAACTTTCAGGAAACCTTTGTGTGGTACAACATTATGCTCCCTGCTCAGAGAGATGTTAAAGGTACACTTGCTCATGGCTCATGCGAGGTAAAAATGATTAGTGAATTGTCAGTGGCAGGATGGAATGAAGTGACAATTTAGCTTGACAGGAACTAAGTAGGTAAAGGAAGGCAGCAGCATTTTCTAGGTTGAGCATATGATATACATTTTGAGGAAGATAAGTGATTTGATAATGCGGGGAATGTGGGTAGAGATATTGATCAGGAAAATCCTTTCATTCTCAGGATAATATTAGCTATGTCTCTGCCACTTTTCTTTTCACTGAGACACAAAACTCAGCACGAACAGCGCTAAGGAGGAAAGACTGTTTGGGCTCGCAGTTTATAGAGGTTTAAGTCCGTAGTTGGCTGGTTGCAAGGCACGGTGGCATGGCAGAGGGGGTGGAGGTGGAGAAACAGTTCATGTGTAATAGGCAGGAAACAGAAAGAGGTCACGGAAGGGGGACGGGCACTGGACCCTTTCAACCCATGCACCCTGGTGACCCGTCTCTTCTGGCTGGGCTTTATCCTCCATCACCCACTCAACTCCCAGAAGCCCCACCTGTGAATGTGTGAGAACTTGGGGGACACAACCATAACAAGCCACTACCTAGTGGGTATTCCCACCACAGCAAACATTCCATGATGTTGTAGACCTCAGAGCTGCAAATGAAGTCAGACTGTCATACTGTATATAAGACAGCTGGGACTTGGGAGAGATATAGCTAATAAATGGCAAAGCTAAATTTTCAACTTGGTGTTTGCTGGCCACAAAGCTTGCATTATTATTCTTCCACCCAATATGGATTATCTCTTTAACCAAAATGTTCACTCAACACCTCACCCACCAGCTCCAACAAACAGCATGTATTCATTATCTGTTGCTAGATAATAAATGAAGTGAGACTTTCAGGGTGAACTCATTAGTATAAATTCTGTACCACTTTAAAGTAATGTGTGTTAATTTCTACACCAAGGGTGACCTGTGCTGTACTCTTTTCTTTGAATGTCTCCCATTCTCTCATGGGCAAAAGAAAAAACAACAGTCCTTGCAACCAGTTCAATTCTTCCATTAAAATCTATGCTCTGGTTTGAGTCACTGGAAATCCCAAGTAATAGAGACTTTTCTTTCTAAGTGAAATATATTTTTAATTTCTTCAAGGCAAGGTAGTAAATTATTCACAGAGCCTTGTTCCTCTCCTGTTTTTACAACACAACATTTTAAAATATGCAGAGCTTTGGATTGAAAGCCGATGTTGGACAGCAGGACCTGAATGTTCGCTCAGCCCTCATGGTGGCAGAGTGGAAAGGGCAGAGGAAGAGATTCGCTACTGTTGAAACACCATGTGCCAGAAACTGTGTGAGGTCTTTCTCATACCATCACTTCATTCTTGCACTCAAAGAAACACATCTTATACGGGCCACCTGATGCAGTGGGGAGGGGCAGGGGAGTGGGGAGTTGAGAGCCAGGAGGGCATGCCCTGGGGTGTGATCACCGGGTTTCCTGTCATTCCTCCTGATTCTCAGCAGCTGAGTGTCACTTCAGCAAGAAACTCAGCTCTCTGAGCCTCCGTTTCATCCTTTAAAAACAGTCATAGTGCTTCCTCCATGCATACTGTGAGGATGAAATAAAATAGTGCATAAAAAGTAGCCTAACACACTGACACCTACAAACTCCTCCTATCTTTGTCATTAATATCATTCTTCTTGCTACGATTATTACTATGTAGTGGGGCTAAGGAACTTGAGGAGTCAGTATTGAAGCCATGTCCTTCAATTCACTCCATCAATGGGAGGCATTCAGAGATTCCCTGCCCTGTGTGGACATCACCTTCCTCCTCTATGTCCAAGAGACATAAATGTTATTCAGTACAGAGTTTTCCCTAACACTGTAGTCATTAAGAAGAAGAGCTTTTATAACTGGTTGAGGTGTCATGCAAGTTCATAAAGTCATAATCAAAACATGAAACATGATCTTTAAACTGTCACAAACAGGGGAAGTAAAGCTATATTTTTGTTGTTTAGGCAGAAGGGGTAGGAAGTCTAGGCGTGGGAATGAGGGAGTAGAGTTGGTGGGAAAACCAATGACTAAGATATTCTCATGGAGTCTTCAAATGTTTGGTAACATCAACTCAATTCAAAAATATGTCATATGAATAATCTTCCCACAGAGGAAGAGACAACTTCTGCATCTAGGATTACACATAGGAAACCAAAGCTAGCTATTTTGGTTAGTCCCTCTGAACATCATATTTTGAGCCAAAGATAACACCTCGGGGCTTGATTAATCCTGCATACATGTGAAGGAGCGAATGTTTGCCTGCAGAGTGTTCCCTATGCTTGGATCTGAAGTAATGTACACATTGGCATGAGACCATGCACTTTGCACAAGTGCATGTGAATGCAAGAAACACATGTATGTGTATGTGTGAGCTTTTACGTGTATGTGAATGTATGTGAGTGTGTACATACTGCATACTTTTTTTAAATGAGGACTTTTATTTTTTTGCCCATGTGTGTATGTTTGTGGCTTTATTCATTTTTCCCCACATTGACTTTTGGAAAATCCTCCCTTGGCTGAGACAAAAGCTCACAATAAAATCATAGGACCTCAGAGGGATAGGACAAGGGTGACCACCAGGCCTAAAGTGCAGGCACCCCAACCTCCACCTAAAACTCAAAGATAAAAAGATCATCTGCCACCTTTTTCCTATCCTCTGTGTGTCTGAGCCCTGGTTTATTTCCCTCTGAGAGAAAATGCTGGAAGCCCCCTAGAGGACAGGAAGGTGGAGGGACGATGTGGGGTGAAGAGGCAATTTGCAGGAATGCCCAAGTGGGAAAGCAACTCTAAACAGAACATTCTCTTAATAAATATGAAATTAAGTCTTAATAATGCAGCAAGAAGTCCATTAACCCGTCTTGATCAAAGGTTTGCTTCTGCCAGCTCTCAGTCCAGAGGGAACAGGGCTTCTTTCACCTTCTGTTTCACAGGGCCTAAGAGAGCCTGAGCTGGCACCTGGTGTATTTATTTCCCCTGCCTCATGGCTCAGGCTTGTAGCATATTCAAGTAATCATTTACTTCCCCACATCTTTCACTGCATGCATCCTTTCAGTCATCTATGCATCCATCCATCCACCCATCTGTCCATCCATCCACCCACCCATCCGTCCGTCCATCTGTCCATCCATCCATCCATCCATCCATCCATTTATTCATCAAATGGTAATTGAATATCTACATTTCATCAGACCCTAGGGGAACCTTTAAAAGATCAATTGCACAGCCTTTACTCCTATTCCCTACCACCCATTGTTTCTGCAAATCAAACTGTAATGGGATATGATGTCATTTCTAAGTCAGATCTACTTTGAGGGCTATGGAGTCCAAAGGACAGAGCATCATGTCCTTTTGAAATATGATGAAAGCTTCATCTGAAAATCCAAATGTGTCTTGCTTGAACTCAAGTCCAGTCTACATACATGGAGCCTAGCGATAAACTTGGATGGGAGTAAACCTTGCTGGCAGATTGAGTCTTGTTGATGAGGCAGGCATATCAGCCAATAAACATGGTACGTGTAGAACACTGCTGTGTTTATTTATTCAGCTGTAAGCCTTGATCACTTATTAAGCACACATTATATGCCCATGTTGGGCTCGATGGGCAATGACCAAGGAGTGATACAAGGCTCCAGCATACTCCTTAACCTCATAGTGCCTCTGGCTTAGTGGAAGAGACAGAGTCAACACTCACCCGAAAACATGTTAAGTGATACGTTGGCAAATTAAAGGCAACTGTGGGTGCCCACAGTAAGAGTTATTAATTGCATTCAGGTAAGGAGTACAAGACAGAGGGAAGGGTTCTTAGAGGAGGTTCTGTCTTAAGTGGCATCAGAGTGATGTGTAATAGTTGGCAAGAAGGAAAACAAAGTAGAAGAGTCTGAAGAGTGAGAGAAGATGCAGCACACTGGGAATAGCTAGAACACACTCACAGTGCTGAGAGCTATAGCCAGAGAGACTTCATGGTCCACATCATCCACAAAGATGTGCGTGGCCTTTGTCTACCTTGCAGCCCACTCTGAGATACTTTCCTCTTGACTATCCATCTGATAATGTTGAAAAATTTCCTTCTACCTCCTCCTCCAACAAAGATTGAGCAATAGAGGCAGAATGTGTGTATCACATACGCAAATATACATTTTTTTTTGCAGACACATTTTGAGAAATAAGAAGAAAAGGGAGAAAGCAATTTAACAGTATATTTTATTCAGCATAATATACTTAAAATATTATCATTTTAATATACAATCAATAGAATAGACTATTAATGAGAGACGTTATATCTTTTATACTTTTTTTTTTCTTTTTCGAGAGAACATCTTGCTATGTAGTTTAAGCCAGGCTTGAATTCACTGGGTAGCTCAGGCTGCCCTTGAGCTTGTGGTGATCCTCCTGTCTCAGCCTACTGAATGCTGGGATTACAGGCGTGGCCCACCACACCAGGCTTATTGAATCTTAATATGTAGTTATATCTCAGTGTCTTATTCATTTGTCACCCCAGTGCTTGCCAAAGTACCCAGTGTATAAGGAATTCTCAGTGCATTCTTGCTGAGCTGAATACCATGAGCAAATAAAGGAGTAGCAAAGGAAAGCCATTGGTTTTCTCTGGGGGTAAGCACATGGCTGGAGAGAGAGAGAGAGCTCACCAGGTGTATGATGTGTGCTGGGATCAAAGGAGGGGCTACAAAGAGAAAGTGACATTAAAATTGGCCAGAAAGCCATGTAGGATTTCAAAAGTCAAAATATTTAGGGGTGGAATTCTTTCGGAAAATTGTGAGTTTTGCTATTCAACTCCAAAAGTCATCAGTATTCTGAAGAGATTCCCGTTGTCCTAGGGACCAGGCTTTTTGTCTTTGTGTCTCAGGACTTTTGTTCTCTAAATTTTTATTCTATTGAGTTAATTACATTGAAGGATAAATATCCTATAATTAATAATTTGCAAGTATCAAATAGTGATAGCTAACATTTCTAGAATGCTTACTATGGTCAAGGGAGGGCTCAAGTATTTTATGTAATTATCTAACTTAACTTTTGTGACATCTTTGAGGAAAGTGCAATTACTATTACCAATTATGCATAAAAAGCTGAAGCATAGAGAGATCAACCTCGACCATAGTAAGCATTCTAGAAATGTTAGCTATCACTACTTGCTACTCGGCTATGTCAAGTGCACCATTTTATAGAAAAGACCAAACCTTCTTTAGAAGCAGGAAAGTGGGTTACATTGTAAGAGGAAGCTGGTGACAAACATGAAATGGTTTAGCCGGAGTTGGACTCAGTGACTGAGGACTTCTCAGTGATCCTCGTCCTAATGGAGTTTGGTGTTTACAGGTACTTCTGGACAGTGTCTTTTTCACTGTGACATTGATTTTGAGGAAGAAGGAAATTGGGATAACTTTAGTTGGAGATCCAAGACTCTTTTTATCACCCGTATCATGATTCCCCTTTCTCACATTGGACTGAACTAGTCTTCCTTATCTTTTGTCTTTTCTCATCCAGGAGAGGAGGCTTTGACCATGTACATGGACAAAAGCCACCTCGACAGGAAGTCAGGGAATGCCACGCAAAGTGTGGAAGCTCTGCACCAGCTTGCATCATCCTACTTTGTCGATCGTGATGGCACCATGAGGAGGCTCCATGAGATCCAGATATCAACTGGAGCAATCAAGGTACAAATGTGGGGGTTGGGTTTGGGATCCAGGTTCTCAAAACAAAAGCACTGCAACACAGATATCCTGAGAGTTCATGGGCAGGTGCAGTTCCTGGTTTTATATGCACATAACTCATGTGGATCCCCGCCAACTGCTTGACAGATGTTGTTACTTGCCCTGCAACACCATGAGCACTGTTGTTCGGGTGGTCTCATGCACTGCTTCACTGGAGCACATTGGTTATGGTCATGGCGTAATTTTCAGTAGTCCTTTCATTCTCCTCTAAATAGCTGTTCTTTGTGGATGACTCTCCAATTCCCTTTCTAGCTGAAGAACCTGAGGCTTTTTTTTTTTTTTCTGGTACCAGGGATCAAACTCAGGACCTTGCACTTGTCACGCAGACCCTTATTCCACTGAGCTATATCCCCAGCCCAAAGCTGAGGCTTTTAATAGGTAAACCGTTTTCCCAAAAACACATCGGTAGTGATGGCCAGATAAACAATTTTCAAACACTTGATCCTTCTATTCTTTTTTCTCTTTTGTTTTTTTCTCATCCTCTGTTTTACTATGTTGGGTGGAGCAACTCTGGGCTTTTCCATTTGTGAAACAGAGGCACTCTGTTGAAGCCTTTTGTTTAGGGTTGCATAGCTAGAGAATAACTTAACAATGACTGTATCTCTACACTCTAGACCGAGGGTCTCCAAATACTTTCTATAAAGTGCCAGATAATACATTTTTTGGCCTTTGTAGTCCATTGACCATTGTGATCACTAATTGACCATACTGTACAGAACAAAATCAGTGTGGACACAAATGGACATAGTTGTGTCCTAATAAAACTTTATTTACAAGAACAGGCAAACAGGCACACTGTTGTTTGATGAAGTATGCTTGTCTGTACCACCACTGTCCATCAGAACCTTTAAGATGAAAAAAAGCCTATGTCTGTGCTGGCCAAGATAGTAGCTGATAACAGGGTTGGTGAGCACTTGATATATGTGGCTACTGAGAAAATAAATTTGTAAGCTTACTTAATTAATTCAATGCTAAATAGTTGGTGGATACAGCAGCTCCCAACCTTAAAATTAACACTTTAGACCACAGGGACTTTAAAAAGATTCAGGGTAAGTTCAGAAGCCACCTCTCTAACAAGAATGTGGAAGAACATTCTCAAAACCAGGAATTCTCCCTCTTGAGAGGCTCAGTGTAGATTTTTCTCCATCTCAAATTTTCTTAAACTAGATTACATCTTCATTCTGCTTCTAAGTATTCTCCATAAAAAGCAGGCCTCTTCTTACATTAAGACTCCCCAAAATGTCTTTAGGGAAAAGAAGCACAAGGAAGGTCAAAGGAGACTCAAGCAAATGAGTCAGAAATGGACCATGAAAAGAGAAATATGTGGGAGGGAGAGAGTCACAAAGACAGTAGTAAGCAGAGAGATAAATCAGACTGACAAAGGACCGGCTCATCCTAGGAGAATCGCCTATATTGGGGGGATTATGTTGTTAGGGAGCTCGGTGTCCAGAGGTGGAGCTTTATAAAGCTATCAGAGTCAGGGAACAGTCAAGGCCTGGTTTTCATTATCACCAAATTGTTCTCTCCTCACTGGACAGGGTGCAGAATTGAGATATTGAAGTAGTGTCAGGAGATAATCCTCTTTTGTGCCTCCTGATGGTGTAGTCTGGCTCCTTAGCAGGAATTTCTCAGACAAGTTGTGCAGATGCCTCTCTTATGCTGGCCACACTTACATCAGCACTGCCTTTCACACTTAATTTGGCCCTTGCACTTTTCTTTACATTTCTTACCATCATCTCGAGATCAACAGGCTAGAACTTTTCTTACAACCAGATTTGTGGAAGTCCAGCTACAGATGCAAATGAGAAGTTTCACCCATTTCCCTTTCTGCCTGGTATGGATATCTTTAGTAAGATAAATCAGTGGTTTTAACTCTCAGTCAGTAACAACCTGTTAGTATGTTGTACAACCCCCCCACACACACACATTATCTGTAAGACAAAATAAAATAAAACCTGATTACTCACCATGTGTTTATGATAAGCCCATAGTTTGAACACATTAAAATATGATCTCACCCTGTTGGGTGAATGAGGGCATTTCTAACATTTTATAGACTGGGAAGGTGAGGCTCAGAAAGGGAATGTGACCAATCCAAGGCTGAAAATGAGGAAGAAGGCAGAGGAGGGATGTGGGACCATCACCCAAGCTCTGACTGCTTACACTGGAGACTCAGACTTTCTAGCTGGGTGCAAGCATCAGAACAGTGCCAAATCATGGGAAGCAATGGAACAAAGAGGCCTCTTTTTGCACTAAACCACTCTAATCTCATGAATATTGTTTCAATAACTGTTGCTCTGTTGCCCAGCACCTCAAGTCTTAGAAGACTGCACACTGCAGTGGCGCTTATTGTGTTTGTTGCTGAAACTATTCTTTTGGAAAATGGGGATAGTTACTGTTCAGGTCTGATAACAATGCAGATGTACTGATTACAGTTTACAGAGACATTTGTAGTTGGATGCCTATTCTCCAACACTCTTCTTGTGCCGAACACTTATACTCATCACTTCTGTCTCATGACTGCCCTCCGACACACTTACTAGCTTGAGTTTGTAAAAATTTAAGAAGTTAAGCAACTTCTTTATGTTGCACAGTCAATAAATGGCCTGATTATGACACGACTGTTCTTTTTCTGATTGCAGAGCTCATGTTTTTGAAATGTATGATAGTGCCTTTAGTTCTTAGAATACTTACAGTAGCCGAGTGGTGTAAGCACCTGAGACAGGCAGCAGGCATGTGGCTCTAGTCTGTGTGCCTGACCAAGCTGCTATTCTATTTTTTGACATTTAAGCATTGCCGCAGACATGGGCAGAGTGTTCAGGAAGCAGCTACGTATTCAGACAAAAGACAACTCTCCACTAAGGAATAGTTCTTCAGGGTCTGCCCTCGACGAGAGCACCTGTCTCACACTTGTCTCATTTGATGCCCGCTGCAGGTCACAGAGACACGCACTGGGCCTCTGGGCTGTAACAGCTATGACAATCTGGACTCTGTGAGTTCTGTCCTTCTGCAAAGCACGGAGAGCAAACTGCACCTTCAAGGTAGGAAGGTGGTGGAGAAGGTGGGGCACGGGGGGCGGGTGCAGCCCAGATCTGGCGTGGGGAGGACAGGCTGACGAGGGGCTCTGCAGGGAGAATGAAGAAGATGGAGAACAGGTGGAAATTAGACAGTTATGATGTGATTTTGTGTGAATTTTACACACAGAGGGCATTAAATTCATGGTTATTAATTAGTTTTCAGATAGAAAGTATGAAAATATGGGCTTTATCTGATTATTTTGATGAAAACGTCTAAACAGTATTATTTATAGATGCCCTAGCCCTAATATATATTAAAGTTTCATATCATCTCAGCTGACTTTTCTACACTAGTGATTTTGACTTTCAATGTGTTTTGACAGTTTTTATTTGATCTCAGGAAATATAGGACACTTTATAGAATTTTTTATTCTCTGTAATTTCTCCTTCTCCATGTTTGTTCACCATGTATCATCTCAAATATATGCGCACACGCATACACGCACATGCTTTAAGGGGAGTTCACAAGTGATAATGCTCCCGGCTAGCTAGGAGCTCCAAAGACATTCTCAGACTTAAGAAGTAAGAATGCAGCCATCATAAGGATTAATTTGTCAATATTTATAAGTGATTGTATTTATTTGGTGGCTGATATATGTGAAGGTCTTGTTAGTTGCTCAAGATATATTTACTACGTTAAAGAAAATATAATATAGTAATTTAACCCTTTTTAACTCACATTATATAACAGAGAAAAGATTGCAACAAAGAACTGAGAAGAATTTAAGGATAAATGATATTGTTTGAAGGAAGATGATTTATAAAATGTAAAAAAAAAAAACCAGTAATGAGAACATCTCTGTGTTCCACAGGAAGATTAAGTGATTTATGTTACCTTCATCCAACATATTAAGCAAGTCCTGAAATGCCACTGATGAAGAATTTCCTAGAATAAGTGAAAATGTTTTGATATTAACAAATGGGAGGTTTATGATTGATTGCATGGCATGATCTTAGAAAAAAAAAAAAAAATAATGGAGAAGTCAAAATAATCCTGTAAGAAAATATCCCAAGATCTCAAAAGAGGTTACTTCTGCATCATGAGGTTATACACCATTTATTTCAGGCTTCTAGTTCTTCTTCCAACTTTCCTTGATTATGTTTTAACTTTGTAGTCAGAGAACAATGACATACTTTCACTTTGAGCAGACTAAAAGTGTGACCTTCTTGCAAGGTATATGATAAAGGTGATTCGGAATGTCAGTGGGAGGAAGCTGGGTTGAAATTGGCAGGTAGAGCGAAGCACAGACTAATATGACTTTTATACTCTGGTTCCTTGGCAACTCTTTTATTCATGCACCTGTTATAGAAGATGACTGGGAAACATTGCTAGAAGCACTTGATAGGGTCGCCTGGAAGCCCTGAATGAGAATCTTTCAGGGAAATTCATGCCAAACAGTAGTTCAGAGTGAAAAACACACAACACAACAAAACCTCAAATGAGTGGAGTGATTAAGAAAGCCTTCCCCTTTATGTAAAGAGTAGGCAGAATGGTTTGCTAATTTCTGTTGAGAAAGTGAATAAGGAAGCAAGTCTGTCTTGGATTTTGTTATGGTTTTTGTCTGCATGTTCCCCAAAATCCTCACGCAGTTGTGGGTGCAGGTTTTGTGAGTTTATAATTGATCCATGACCCAGTGCTGGAATTATGAGTGTGAGTACTATACCCTCCCTGTGGCAGATATTTTGCATATGTAAGGGAGAGAAAGACGCTTGCTGCCCTCCTCCACTTTGCTTTTGTTGCCCTTTGCTGTCTTCCACTGCCATGGACAGTTGCCCCTCTGCCATGTGCCACTCTGCCTTGGAGCCAGCCGAGCATGAACTAAAACCTCCACAGACTATGAGCTAATAAACCTTTCCTTTCTTAATTTGGGGTGTCAGGTATTTTGTGTCAGCAATGAGAGAAAAGTAACTGTTATGGTTTGTGTCTGCATGTCCCCCCAAATTCTCATGAAGTTATGGGGTAGCTGTTAGTGTTTATGACTGATCCATGATCCAATGCTGGGATTATGGATGTGAGAGCTATACCCGCCCTAGGACAGATAGTTTGTATATGTAACAGAGAGAAAGAGGCTGCAGGCTGCCATTCCTCCCTTCTTACACTTGTTGCTTTGCTATGTACCACTGCCATGAACTGCTGCCCTCTGCCATGTCCCATTGTGCCTCAGAACCAGCCAAGTATGGACTGAAACCTTCAAGAACTGTAAGCTAAATAAACCTTTCCTTCCTTCATTTTGGGCTTCGGGTATTTTGTCTCAGCAACAAGGAAAAAGTAACCAAGACAATAACCAAGACAGGTTTCCCAGGATTTTCAACATGGTACCTCATGTGATACCTCAAGCAACTTTGTGCAAAGGGAGCCAGGGTTTGAAAGCAGGTTGGGTGTCACCTGTGGGTGTATTTCATTGCCTGACTGCAGTGGTGAGGGCAGGGGTGTTCATGAGTTACATTTGAAATGCACTTAGTAGGATTGGCAGGATGTTAGTACCAAAGAAGTTGTGGAGATTTTAAGAAATTTTAG
Organism: Dinomys branickii; assembly: GCA_004027595.1. NCBI lineage: Eukaryota > Metazoa > Chordata > Mammalia > Rodentia > Dinomyidae > Dinomys > Dinomys branickii. The sequence continues at coordinate 26,769 of PVLD010003883.1, read as the reverse complement.
AGGCTGGCTTTCTCTGAAGGCAGTGACATTTGAGGTCTGTAGATTCCTCAAATTTAGTTCTCATGTTTTCTTTTTCTAAGTGTATCTCAAGTTTTATATTTCATTTTGAATCTCTTTCCTGTAAAAGCAATTATTTTATAAGCCTCTGCCCTTTCTAAAACTCAGATCTGCCATTTCTTCCATTACTGCAAGCCTGCTATTCACAAAAACAAGGTGACAGCCTTGTCCTACTCTTTTAGATTGATCCGACCACAGTTGGAGGATCGGGTCCATGTTCAAGCCTCATACGTTAAGAAAGAAGTTGAGAATCTTCTGTGGTGTCAGGAGGGAGGTGTCCTACCATAAGTAATAAGATAGCTTGAACTGCACAAGCCTCCTCTGCAGTTACCTGAAGGTCTGTCTGGCGTGAAAGATAGTTAGCTTCATTAGTATGGATAAAATGGGCCAAGCTCAATATAGTGGGAGGGGAATTACAAGAATTCCAGCTTTTAACTCAATATAAAACAGATATTTCTCTTCCTCTTTTCTTGTTCTGTAGTGGTGGAGATTGAACTCAGGCCCTTGAACATGGCAGACAAACGCTCTACACCTGAGCCACATCCCAAACTGTAAAATAGACCTTTCTAATGCACATTTATGCCCAATCCTGGTATGACCTGCTGAAGGATGCAGTGACTCCTTTATCTGAAAACTATAAGTAGATGGTGTTTGGTAGGGATGTTGTAGAGATTACTTCAGCATTATTCAGCTGGGTTGAGTAATTGAAGTAAATTGTTTTAAGTTCTTTCCCATGCTGATTCTAGGATTTTATGAAAATGATGAATCATCAGGTCTTTTTTGAGACTATGTGCCAAATGCAATACTGGGTCCTGGGCCTAGGAGCACAGATGAATTGAATTCAACAAATATCTTTTAAGAATCCATCTTAGTAATGAGATAGGCAAAATGATAAAGTGGTGAATAAGACAGACCAGGTTTCTGCCCCAAGGAAATATGTACTCTCTTCTGGAGAGGATAGCATTCAAACAAACAATAAATATAATGAGCTTTAAAGCTGAAAATATATGAGGGTCATAGGACACCAGATTGAATGAGGATTTAACTTACTAGGGAGTCAAGGAAGTTTCCTACAATAAAGGATATGCGGGTTGAATAGGAAGATGGAGCATAGATACACATAGATACAGAGGTAGACAGAAGAGTCCTTATGAAAGGGCATTTGAGGAAATTAAAGTCTCATGAGATTAAAACAGAGGCATCAGTGGTGGAAAAAAACAAGATAATCCTTCAAATCCTGTGACGCTTCTCAGCACAGTAATGAGCTGGGCATTAATTTGCGAGCAGTGGACTTCATGGAAGGGTTTTAAAGAGGAAGAAGCACGAAGACAATATTTTGGAAGGTCTGTTAGAGGCTGGGCACAGTGAAGAGGCTTTTGAGATCTCAGGATGAAATGCTACAGATTTAAATCACAAAAGTGGCAGTTGTAGTGCAAAGAAATAGACCAATTCCAGAGTTGCATAGGAAGGACAGTGAATTAGAGGCAGTAAAAAGACCATGGAGAAGGTACATAATTTAGTGAATGGGATGTAGGGATGTAAAAGGATAAGCAGGAAGACATCTGTAATGGTTCATATATTCTGTCAACTTGAGAACTTTAGAAGGTTAACTAAGTAACTCCGCAGTTCTACATCCTGGAGTGTGAAGGATATGTCATTACCTCTAGGATGTTGTTCACTGTGTTGACTTGAGAAGTTTAGAAGTTTAACTAAGTGACTCAGCAGGGAGCAGGGTCTGCCCTTGATGAGCCTCTTGAGCCAATGCAAAAGGATAGCACAGAGATGGTGTGATTGCTACACCCAACCTAGGGCGGGTAGCCTGCCTATAATATAAAGGGGGGAAAGAGGCGTGCTCTCCTCCATTTTGTGTTTTATTTCTTTTGCTGTCTTCTGCCACCTTGAACCGTTTTGCCTGTGCCATGTCACTGTGTCTTGGAGCCAGCTGATTATGAATTGAAACCTCCACCAACTGTGAGTTAAGTAAACCTTTTCTTCCTTAAATTTGATATTCAATATTCTGTCTCAGCAATGAGAGAAAAACAACTAAGACAACATCTATGATTCAAGGTAATACATAGTATAATATAGATTAGGAGTTATGGAAATTCATAAAGGGAGTAATTTATTCCATTTCTCTAGGTGAAAGTGTCATAGAAAAAAAGATATCTGAAAAACAATATTGTTCTACTGAAAGACAAAAAAAATAACCTTCTTAAATGTAATTCAGGAGAATATCCAACAACTTTCAAGGGTTGATCTTTATCCAGTTGGAGGTAAAAATGCTAAAAAATCCCTAAAGCTTGAACTACATTAAAATTTATTTTTTATCAGAATAAACTATTAATAGACTGAAAATGGAAGCCACACAGCAGAAGAAAATATTTGTAATGCATGTGTTTGACAATAACTGTTCCATAGAATATTTAATGAACCAAGATAAGTAAAATAAAACTAACCAGTCTGCTTTAAAGAAAAAAAAAGAAAGTAGATAAATGGCATGAACAGGTCCTTTACAAACAAGACTATTAAAATGTCAAATAAACATTTGAGAAAATACTCAACTTTTCTAGGTATCAAAAATGCAGATTAAACAACCTAATATGGTAGCATAGTAATCAGTATGGCAAATAGAAAAGATCCATTAGATTAAGGAGTTACAGGGTGGAGCAGGAGGGACTTGTATATATCCTTTATGGAAGCATAATTAGTTATAATCTTGACCATGTTTCCTAAAAACTGCCTACATCCTTGCCTTATAGACCAACGATTCCAAACCCTGAAGATAAACAGAAATGTGTCCAAGTTCACCAAATAAATGAATGTTCATTGTAACTTTATTCAAAACAGCCCAAACTAGAAACCCTCAAAATGTCTTTCCATCAAAAAGAATGGGTAAATTGTCATCCATTCACACTATGAGCTACCACAGAGACATGATAAATAAATACTCTTTCATGTAACAATTTGGAGGACTCTCACAAACAGAACACAAAGTAGAAGAAGCTGGACACAAAAAGAGCACATGCTGTACGGTTCTGTTCCCACACAGTTCAACAGTTGTGGATAATAACAAAAATAATCATAGGTTTAGAAGTTCCAGAGAGTGTTGACTTTGGGGGAGACTAATGGGGGAGAGATTCAAGGCGGATGAAAGATGTTTTGGAGGGCACTGCGATGTTCTGTTTCTTAGTCTTGGAGGCCTCCCATGGATGTGTTCACATTGAAAATTCAGAGAGTACACATAATATTTATATATTTGCATTTCTCTGCAGAGAGAATATGCCATTAAACATTTATTTAATAATAGTCTGCTTCCTGACATCCTGAGAAATGGGAAAACATGATGAGAGGAGAGGTAAGGAAGAAGTAGGAGGGTTTAGCCCAGTGACAGGGCAAGGACAGGGGCTACCGAACAAAGGAGCAACCAACACTATGTATTCATTGCTTCCCTGTGTGTGAACAACTGGATCCATTTATTTTTATTAGCTTTGTATCTGGCTGTTTATATCTTATTTATTTTGAACATATTTATAGGTGTGTGTCTACTTATTACATTTTTAAATTTCACATGATTTCCAGGAAAAACGCACAAGGAGCACCCTTGTTTTCCAAGTGAGGACACCGGGTTTTAGAGAAAGTAATAAATGTGGGGTCCAACTGAAATGTTAACTTGAGTTCAGAGCTCCTCCTTCTCAAGATGCCACTGCTGTTTTGTCCTCTGTTCCCCTCCGTCTTCCTTGTAATGAGGCCGGGAGGGGAGTTGTTGCAGAGTTTTATTTGGGTAGACAGGATGTCATGAAAGGCACCCTAGTGACCTTCACCCTGTGGCGCCTCACAAAATGTGCATTGAAATGGCAAAAACTAGGGCAAAATAGAAAATAAAAGAAGGAAAAGGATTGAGAAGATTACAGATGAGAGAGAAAGGACCATGGAGGTGATCAGAAGCTATTAGTAGTCATAGCAGCACCAGCTGAACTAGTGGTAATAACACTAATGGCATAATGATAACTTCTTATTTTTATACCTCTCTCTCCAAGAAGCCCATTGTGTGTTTCACTGACATTGTCATGTGATTTCATCTAGCGTCCATCTGGTGAAGTATACAGAGAGCAGAGCTCTGCCTCAGTCATTCACTGATGTGGAAAAAGATGCATTGAGAATACTTTTGTGAAATCTACAGATATCTGGAGATTAATTTTTTTCATCCATTAGCTCATTTATTTAGCTATACTAATTGAGTGTCAACTGTGTAAAGTATTGCTTCAGGAAAGGGACAGAGAGCAGTCAATAAGCTAATTCCATCATTCTGGAGTTTATATTTAATAGTTGGGGGTAATAGGAGCAGACAACAAGTAAACAAAGAAATATTTTCTTTGCATACAGAAAGACAGTGAAGGGACAGACCATGTAGAAATCCATAGAGCATGGTGAAAATTTAGATTAGATTTTACTCTGCATCAAATAAGAAGCCATTGGAAAGTTGGGCAAAGAAGTAACTTATCCTGACTTAGTTTCAAATGGGTCACAATGGCTACTGAGTGGAAATGAGGACCGAAGACAACTTGCAAGAATCCCAGTTGGAAGCTTGTTGTGTTTATCAAGGTGAGAGAAACCATGGCTTAGACCATGATAGTTGTAATGAAGGTGGTGAGAGTGATTAAATTGATGAACACTCATATAAAAGACAGAACAGGCATTATTTGACATGGGAGTGGGTAGTGCTTATGAAACAGAGAAGTCAAGGATGACCTCAAGGTTTGGTCTAGGCAATCACAGTGGTGGAATTGCCTCTTAATTGATGTGGCCAGACTCTGAGTGGGGCTGGTTTTGTTGGGATATGAGGAACTGAAAGATGAGAAGCCTATTAAATATCCAAACATAGAAGTCAAGTAGGTATTTAGAAGGCCAGAAGAGAGACCTGGAAATATCAATTAGCATATAAATACTATTTAATGATATTGAATTGGACAAGGTTAACTTGAGAGAGTATAGATAGAAAAATTAAGGAATACAGTTATGGAGCCACAAATAATTTAATACAGAAAGGTTGGGATGAAGGTATTATAATGAGACCTGAAAATGGAAGCTCAGAAATGACTTAGGATTCAGGAAGAAAGCCAAGAGGGTGTAGTATTCTGGCTAGCAGGTAGAGAATGTGGTCAGCTATATCCAATGCCACTGATAGAATAATTAACATGAAGGCTGAGAACTGGGTATTGAGTTGAGAAATAGAAAAGTCATTGGTGACCTTAACAAGAGATGTTCTAATGCAATTATGGGGCGACAGCCTGAAGAGGATGACTGAATTCAAAAGCGAGCTGTTCAGATGAGTGTTGTAGCTAATGTCATTATTGCATAAGGTGATGCAGTATCAAGTGATTTATTTTCTTCTTTTTAAACATAGATGTGAAACTCATATGTGACTATGGGGGTTATTCTGTAGTGAAAGAAAACTGATGGTGTGGGCAAAAGCACTGATTTTAGCACCAATGTTAAGTGTATAAGAGTGAATTGGGTTTTTTGTATAACTAGAATCATTTGCCTTAGATAGGAGAACCTATCTATTGTGAAACGAGGAAAAAGGGGAAAGATTGATCTGAGTTGATATAATTTGTAGATGTGGTAATGGGTCATATTGTTGAACTTCTTGGTTAATTTTCATATACTGGAGTTGCACACCTTTTCAGATCTTAGTATCTCTGAAATGTGAATGCTTCTTATAATGTATGATGTGCCACAGTTTAATTGGCAAGGTATTATTTCCTTATTGTACAAAAGTAATGGTACGCTTTAATGTGAATGGCATACTGAGATTCAGGGGCATACACTATTCTCTTGGGCCAGAAGGAGTGAGGCTGTTGTCTCATCACATGTGTAGAAGAGGAAGATGGGTAGGAGAGTTCGCCCGTGAGAGGAGATGCTGTCTGCCCCCTGCTGGACTCTAAGCCAGGTTCACCAGAGAATGTTTTGAGAGCCACCTTCATATTTTCACATTCAAATGGTCCAATTCATTTCTTGGTTTCAAGCGATTCCTTTTTCTGCCCCTCTTTCTCCTCTTTTGTCTCCTTTCCTTCTCTTTGGCTTCTGTTTTTATTTTCCTGTGGGCCTGTTTTAAACCCTCAGTTCCTTCCAGAGTAGCTTTTATCCTTTACCACATATGCACCCAGGGCCTCCATATCCCTTAAGTGACACCCCCTCTCTTTTTCACTGAGTTTGGTTCACCATCTGGTGCCCAACACAAGTGTCCATACAGAGGCATCTTGTCACCATTCCCTGCCATGGTGCAGCCCCATCTCATCATTTCTTCCTTCCATGGCTCATTACAATAACTGCCAAACCAGCCTTCCTGATTCAGATCTCAGAGATCCTGCCCCATCCTTCCAGAGCAGCCACTGTGGTCTTCTTAAAACGAAATCAAAGCTTCTCATTTTAAAACTCTTTGTACCCTCTGTGGAGATTCTGATACAAAGTTTAGATTTAGTACGCACTTGCTCCTAATCTAACATTTGCTTTTCTTCTTGGCTTTGTCCTATTCCACTGTCCAGAATATACTCATATCCATATTCCAGCCCTATGGAAATTCTTACATTTTTCTACAGGAGTCCATTCCTAAAAAATGGTTTATTTTATTTATTTATTTATTTATGTTTTTGAGACAGGGTCTCACGATGCAGTTCGGGCCGGCCTTGAGCTCACTTTGCAACTGAGGCTGGCCTCAAACTCACAAGGATCCTCCTGCCTCAGCTTCCCAAGTGCTGGGATCACAGGCATGCACCATCATAGCTGGCTTAAGTTTAGTTTATTTATTACTCTCTACATTTGCATAGGACTCTCCAATTCCTAATTTCCATCTCTCCTCAGAAAGCTGTTATAATCCCTTCTCTCCAGGCTCCTAGCTGCCCTGATCTTCTTACCTGGGCCTGGCCACACAACTGTAGAATCATCCTGCTTCTAATGACTCCTTATACTAGCATAGATTCTTAGTGTGAAAGGACCATCTCTGTTTTAGCACAGAGAGCCTGGTTTATAAACACTGCTCAGAAAGTATTTTCTGAATGAGAAAAAGGGTGAGTGAATGAATAGACCAATCAGCCCACAGTGAACTATTTTTTCTCTTAACTTTTACTCCACCTATCCCAAGACAGAGTGAATTCAGTTCAACCTAGTGGCCATTGCCTGAGAGCTATAGCATGCAAGCACTGAGCTCCTCTGCATAGACAGCCCCCTTCAAGGTGCCTGTCCCTTTCCTGTTACATTGGATGCTGTACCAGCTAAGCAGAGGTGATGGAATGAAATCATCAAAATGTGACCTCTTCAGAGAAGCCATCTGATATCCATTTACACTATGGCCTTTGTCATTTTCTACTTAGGCAAAGAGATCCTATGCAGGGTTTCAAGAAAATGCTCTGTGTTGAGAAAGACTTTAAGTACCAGTTTTACCCTCTGCCTCCTGAGTGAGCTCAGGCCAGTTACTGCAGCTTGTGAGAATATACATTATGTCTGGCTGTGTTAAGCATTATAAAGTACTAAGTATTATTTTTACCACCTCTTTCAGTATGTTGTTTACAAAACATTTGGTTTATTTATCTTTGCAGCCTCCATGGTATATGTGCCTGACTGATACCAAGTGCTCATTATATATATGTTAAATAAATAATGACAATGTTCCCTACCTAGTAAGGACTCAGGAAATCAATTCACAAAACCTCAGTGATTATTTATGGTGCACCAATTATTGAGAACAACCCACAGTGCTAGTCACAATGGAGAATCACATCCTGGTGATTTAAACCAAGTACAGACACATAAAAGGTATGTTTGGCCTCTTAAAGGATAAACTTCAGTTTTATCATTGTTTCATTAAGTATCACCCAAGTGATTAATTGTCCTCTCAGTGGTTGGCATACAGTGTACATTAATTCACCCTTTACATTAATATTTCTAAAGCATATTCACTCAGGGCTAACCCTTGCCAGAAACTTTTGAATGCTTCCAAATCTCTGGAGTTCACACGCTGACTTCCTGGCTTGGCACCTAAGGCCTTCCATGATGGCATTCCACACTCTTTTCGCATCTTGAGCTCTGAAGGCCATTGGAGCAGAGGAGATAGGAGTTCCCTAGGAGCGCTTCCTGTAGCCTCTGACTTACCGCATAATCAGAGCAGTGACAGTGACTGCTACACCCAGTCATGTGGAGAATCTCCCCTCTACTTCATTCTTCTTGCTTCCCATCCGCCTTTGCTCGGACGGCCCTTTGCCAGCAGTGACTTCAGCGTACTGGTGTCTACTTAGATTTTAAGAACTATTTTACATGCAGTATATACATTCATAGGACTGGATGGAGCAGTCCTTCCTCTACCGCTTTTGTACCTCTTCAGTTACATCTGTCTATTGGGAGATATTTCCTTTCTCACCTTGCAAAAATTTCACTGGTGTTTCAGTTACATTGTTTTCTATTAGATCGTAGACCTCTCCCTTAAAACATTCATCTCTCTCTTGTTTTCTTGTATTAGCTTTTGTTCTTGTTCTTGTTTTGTTTGGAAATAGGACCTGAGCTATTTTGACCAGGGTGGCTTCAAACTCTCCATCCTGCTGCCTCAGCTTCCCAAGTGCTGGGATTATAGGAGTCATGCTCTTGACTGGACTGCAGATTTCTTTGCCAGCATAGATTTTTGCCTTGCTAATCTTGTTTCACAGCATTCAGTGCAGAGCCGTGGATATAGGAGCCCAACACGTGTCTACTGAATTGAGTTCCTGTGTGATTGCTGGTAGAGTGACAAGTAAATGAGGGTTGTAAGGGATGGGGGGTACAGAGGAAGAGGAGGAAGAAGAGGAGTGGAGAAAGTGGGAAGAATCAGGAAGGGAAGAGAGGAAGCTGCAGAGGGAAAAGAGTAATAGCCTAAGGAAGAGTTGTGTCAAAAAGTCACTCAGTAGTTAGACATTACAAGTAGAGTGAAGGTCACTATTTTCAAAATCATTTTGTAAGGAATAGAACGTTTATGACCAGTGTTTTTAAAATAACTTCTTTAACAGCTGCCATTGCATCTTTGGTATTATACTTGCCTCCTTTAGCCCTGTTTTCCACCCCACCAACTAAGAGCTGGGGATCGTGTTCCCTGTTCTACAGCTGAAGAATCTGAAGTTCAAAGAGGTGAAATCTCTTTTCTGAGGTTCCACAGGTTTTGATTCCCAGCCACCTGGGCTGAGCAATTGCTTCACTCCTCTGGAGGAGCTCAGAGTCAGCAGAGCACTTTCTACACATGGAGCGAGTCCCTACCCAAATGCATTGTGGGAGGAGGAGACAGGACAAGAGCAGGTCCCTTTTGCATATGACTCCCTCAGAGCGTCACACTAAGTGGTTCCCCAAAGTGCCTATTACAGGAGCAGGTTCAAGCTGAGTCCTAAGTAAGAATTAGCCCAGAAGCACCAGCCAGTCACTTCAGAGCAAGCTTTCCCTTATCTGATTGCCATTGGCCTATAAGACACTGATAGGAATCTATGTTTCTACCTTTCTGGGGCTATGTGTACAAAGCCTGTTCAATAAAAGAGCAACACCTTGATGACAAATAGGTGGCTAATTTCTACTCAACTGTCTACTTCTGCACATCAGTTCTTCCTTTCTGTGCCAATAAAAGTTCTGCTTCCTTCCTTGGTAGTAGGAGAAGGGCTTTTCTCACTAAGTGGACTAAAGATGTCAATCAAAGTCTCAATAAAAAAAGAAAAGAAATAGGAGGGTATTCGAAGAGAAGAGATGCTGGTGCTAAGACTTTGGACTTGTTAAGTAGCTCTTTGAACACCCCTAGCTATTTAAGTCCAAAACATGGGAATAAGAACAGGTACGCTTCACAGCCCCTGCGTAACATAGGCTTGGAAAATGTGACTCTAAAAGTTAAGAGTATTCATACAATAGTAATCCTGGCTATTATTTAGGGTGATTATCATATGCCAGGTTCAGAACTCTTTTCTTTACATCATTGTATCATGGAAACCCCATTTTCCAGATTTACAAATGTCAGATTACAAAAATTAAATATCTGTCTTGTAGGTGGCAGAGAAGGAAATGAGCCCTGTTCTACTCAGAGCCAGTGCTCTTCCACTGGTACTCAACCTGGGATTTATAAAAAATAATCATGATTATTATTGGTTTTGTTGTTTGTGCTTTGAGACAGGGTCTCTCTGTGTAGTTCAGACTGGCCTTGAACTCACTATGTAGCCTAGGCTGGCCTTGAACTTGCGGTGATCCTCCTGCCTCAGCCTCCTAAGTGCTGGGATGAGAGGCATATCATTGTTATTAGAACAGGTTATTTTTTTGTTTGTTTGTTTCCACTGTAAATCCATATGCATTATGCTATTTGCTTTAGAGAGCCTTTGGTTGTCATAAGGTGACATGCCAACTTGTGTATGTGTAGATCTTATAGATTATCAGCCCTTTTCTCATATATACAAAGGAATCAAAGTCCAGAGAACAACAAATAACCCTAGAATAGATGATCACTAGCCCTAAAGAGATTCTAGGAGTGTAAGACTCTAAAATTACTGCCTCTCATCTGGAGAACCTGAAATCCAGAGGGAGCTCAAGACTCAGAAGATGCAGGAAGGAGCTGGGCGGTCTGGGTGCACACAGATGGGGTGTGAGCTGAGGCTGAGAGGGAGAATATCTGGGACCATATCTGTCCGTATGTGGTCACGCAAGGCATTCCCTTTGAGATAGACGTGCACACAGGTACACAGCATGGAAATCCTGACAGATAAGTGGTCAGTGTGGCAATTTAGTCTACTTAACCAAAATGCCCCAGTAGATTCCTTATCGATCTCATTGACTGAGCAGGAACTGGACATCAGGAAGGCCAAGACTTAAGTAAGTCACCCAAGCTGATTAGTTTATTGATTGCATATCAACATGATTGCTGGCGTGGCAGCACACACCTGTAATCCCAGCACTCAGGAGGCTGAGGTAGGAGGATCGTTGTGAGTTCAAGACCGCTTGGGCTACAAAGTGAGGTGAAGGCCAGCCTGAACTGTATAGCAAGACTCTGTCTCAAAAAGACAAAAAAAGAAAAAAAAATAAAAGCATATTGACATGGCACCGGCTTATTTTTTAAAATGATTGAGCCAATCTTCATTTCCCCTCCTAATTTGCCTTAGAGTGAAGCTCTTCTCTGTACAGCCAACACAGAGATTTCCATGGGCCTTTATGATATTCCAGATATACTTTGTCTTGCGTTATGCACACAGTTGTACATAGCAGCCACTAAACTGTAGCTGAGATCCCCAAGAACAGAAGCCATATGCTTTTTTATGTGTTCACTGTTCACTTCTCCTCGGTATAGTGTTTGGCTCATAATAGGTGCTCAATAAATGTTGACTGATTTAAATTAGTCTGAACTGTCAAATTAATTTGCTCTGAATCTTATTTTTTATTGGGGCAAAATATACACCACATAAAATTTAACATTTTAACCATTTTAAGATGTACAACTCAGTGGCAGGAAGTACATTCACAGTGTTGTGCAACTAGAACTTTTTCACAGCCCACACATAAATTCTGTACCCATTAACACTCATTTCCACATCTCCCTCCCTCTGGCCTCTGGCAAGTGCTTTCTGTCTGTGTGGATTTTCCTATTGGAGACATTTAAAATGAACAGAGTCATGCAGTATGTGAATTTTATGGCTGGATTTTTTTTTTACATGTAGCATTTTCAAGGTCCATTCATGCTAGAGCTTGTGTCAGTTACTATTTCTTTTTTATAAATTAACATTGTATCATTTATATATTTAGTCTGTCAGGTGATAGATGTCTAGGTTATCTCTATGTGTTGATGTCTAGGAGTAGTAAGTGTTCTACAAAATTTCATTTACAAGATTTATTTGAATATCTCACTACAGTTCTTTGGCATACACACACACACACACACACACACACACACACACAGACATATATTACTGTTTTATAGGTGGCAGAGAAGGAAATGAGTATTGATCTACTCAGTGCTAGTGCTCTTCAACTGGTACTCAACCTGAGATTTATAAAAGATAATCTAGGACTTTTCACAAATATAGATATATGTGTGTGTGTGTGTGTGTGTGTGTGTGTGTGTGTGTGTGAAATTGTGGAATCATATGGTAATTAATTATTAAGAATAGGTTTGGTATAAAAATCAGGGTCTTCATACTCAGAAGTGAAATAACTTGGACCCACACATGTAAACATTGTATGGTCTCCCTAATGTAAGAACCTGAAAGAGTAAATAAAACCCAAAGCATACAATAGGTATTATGAAAGAAATTCCTCAAAGGAAGGAACAATTGGGATGAGGAAAAGGGGAAAAAGAAAGAAAGAAACAGACAGAGAGAAAGAAAGAAAGAAAGAAAGAAAGAAGAAAAGAAAGAAGGAAGGTTATCGTTGAAGATAACAACACCCACTGTTAATTTCCTATCATCTTGTTTTGAAATTCTGTATTGTTTTTATTGTTTTTGTCTATGTTGTTGATATTTTCCTATTGTTCTTTCTTTTATTTAAAATAAAAATTTAAAAAATTTGGGTCTTTCACAATAAATTTTATAATTGCAATATTATTTCCTGTCTCTAAGAGAATTATGCCTACTGCAGTGTATTTCTATGTGACTGCTGATGCTATACAGCTGAAAGAGTGTACTACCTATCCAAGTGACCTGGGCTTTGACCATGCGATTTTATTTGGCCAATGGAATTTGAGAGGATGTGGTACATGCCTCATCTGAGCAGATACCTTGGGAGGCATTGCTTGTATTTTTTTCTTTCCTCTTTTCCTTTTGTTATGAAAATAACCATAAAGGGTACTCCTTCAACCGAAACTGGAATCGAAGAGGAGATCTGGAGCCAAGCCAAAGTGTGGCCAAAATGAAACACGAGCAAGAAATCAAGTTTTGTGGTTATACGCCACTGGTTACTTTTGAGGTTGTTTATTTCCACCTGGGTTGAATAAAATTTATTTACTGCAGGACTTTTCATTACCTTAGCCATGCTAATGCGTGTTATAAATCTCAAGAGTTATATTAGGCACATAGAGTTTCCTCAGAATGTTTGCATGCACCCACTTTTTCCTGAGGCTTGCCAATGCTGGATTAAAGCCAGGCAGCTTCAATTCTTTCTCAAGTGACTTTTGCAAACTTTTCCTTTACAAAAGAGTGGCCTCTTCTTTTGCACTCCTATTGAAACTTGTGCATATGTCTGTGTATATTTTGCTGTTGCACATTTATGTATTTTGTTCTGACACCCAACTAGACCCTTTCAGATCTTACTCATATCTTTAGGATTTGGCTCAATAAAGTGGTAGAGGAGAAGAGACTCTCTTAAAAAGATTCTGATTAGAGCAATTTAATTTTTCAGTACCTCCTGTGATCTAGCACTGTGTTTGTTACCTTGCAAGAAAAAGCAAAGAAATATACAGCACAGTTCCCTTAATAATTACAGATTATGGTAATGGATCCAAAACAAAATATGTGTTAAAATTAGCAGTCAGTTCCTTTAGCACCGTGTTCTCTTCATAAGTTTTGGGGAGTGGTGTGCTTTTTTTCAAAACATTTATCTCAGAGCACTTGACTTTGTAACTACTGAGATAAAGATAGACTAATTTTGGGTCTCAAGCTATAGTATTAGGAATAAAGTTATAGGTTCTGCTTATGAGAGGTAACTGTAGAGAGGAGGAACCTGCTAGACATAGAACAGAAAACCACCATTCTGTCTGAGACACATTTTATCTATATTTGCCTTTATTTAAACACATATCTGGGTACCTGCTGACATGCTAGTTGGCAGGGTATTAGGAGATGAATGGCTTTTGTATTCAATGAGCTGTCAGAGTAGGAGGCACATGAATGTAAGTATATACAGTGAGTTGTATTTCTGTTAGAAGTTGAGATAAGTATAACTAGCTTTTGGTTGCCAGCAGAAGAGACTACCTAGAAATGATATCAGTTATGAGGAGCAGTCAAACTATATAATGAATACTTAAAGTTTAAAAATGTATTCTACTAAAAGATACATTGTTATGCATTCCCCTTAAAATACTACCTCTCACTTCAAATACACTTCTCCCATCATTCTTGACACTTTGTGAAGCAGTTCTGGAAGTCCTCTTTCATCAATGTCTTCATGAGCTGTGGCAAAAAATGCAGTGAATGCTGCTGCCAGGTACCATTCAACCTAAAAGCTCATAAAAATGTGATGGTGTTTTTTCATCCACCTTACTGGATCTGTAACCATGTGACGGATAGCTTCTTCCAGAAAGTCAACATTACACACAACGTTTTGAATTGACTGGGGATGCTGAGGCAGCATGGCTTTGTAAATGAAGATACTTGTGAAAGAGGACATTAGGATTGCTTTAGAAGTGCAAGAAAGATGCAATAAGTGTGTGCCAAGCAAGGGGGAGTCTTTTGAGGAAGCGTTAATTTAATGTGTCTTTCACCGTACTGATTTCTTTCTAAATCTAAACATTCTTTGTCATTTTTGATCACACTTCATAAGTGCATATGCTGTGTATCAGCTTCACACATATTCTATAGCTTTATGTATTATATTTATTTTATTTTTGGCATAATAGCTATACAATGTACATATAGACAAATGAACTCTCTTGCTGAATTTCTCTATGAATTTGACAAACATAACCAGTCATGGAACCATCACCAAAATAAGGTCACTTAGGCTTTTATCAGCCCTTTCATGGAAGCACTGATGGAAACTAAGGATAGGAAATTATAAGTACTTTTGCTTGACCAGGGCCACGCATAAAAGCTAGAGGTAAAATCTGAACAGGAGATGGCTCGGTACGCCTGGAGGTGAAGGTAACAGTGGTGGTAATGGGAAGGAGAGAGGGCAGGAGAGGAATTTGAAGCTATTACTTAATTTAGAGATCAAATAGCACCAACTCTCATAGGACTGAAGTTTGTTTGGTCATGAATTTTGTGAAGAAATTATATTTAAATCGATCCAATCTCTTCTTGAAGCTTCAAGAGTATCTTAACATGAAATTGAATAAAGTTCCATGAAATTGAATAAAGAATAGTTTGGCCTCCTGATCCTTAGTGATTTCATAATTTATATCTTTTCCAAAGTTGGAATTGTCATTCAGAGGCCTGCCTGTTTTCAAGTCCTTTTGTTAGTACGACCCCTTCTCAATGTTTTTATTCGTCAGTGTCTGTCTTCCTCACTAAAGATTAGGTTTTTAGGAGCAAGGAGAGTGTTTCTAGCTCCTTCCCCCCTGTTCTATCTGGAAGAGTATCTGAGACTTATCTCAGTGCTGAATCCATCTATACTTAATAAAGAAATGATGGCACTGAATAGAATCCTACAAAAATAAAGTTTGGAATGAATCTTAATGGCCATCTAGGACAGGGGTTGACAAGCTTTGTCTTTGACGAGCTGCATGGCAATGACTTGAGGCTTTGTGGGCCACATAGTCTGTGATACAGCAACTCCTCCCCTTACAGAAGTGGGTGCCAGAAAATTGAGTCACAGAAAGCTGCAGATCTGTTTGGCTCATCTGCCAAAGCTTTCCAGCTCCATCATGATGAATACGTTTTGCTCACATCATGATGGGCTGTGTTACGTTTAGCTTTCAGTCGTTCACAAAGGTGAAAGCGTGTTTCTTGCTGTTGCTCTATATGGGTCACAGTCTGCTTTACCAATCTGGTGCCCTCTCTCTGGAATAGTTAGGGTCTGGTATGAATGGAAACCGATGGAGCTATGTGTTGGTTCTTTTAGTTTCACGTTGGAAGTAGCACATCTTTTGCACTCAGTCTTCACTGGCCCAAACGTACCACCTGGACCTGAATTCAGAGGAGGTTTTTTTTTCTTTTTGAGTGTAGCGGGTTGTGAAGTTTTTAAAGAAAGGAAGTTGGAGGGAAAGGCCCTGATTTTGGCAGTAGTTAAAACATTCTTGCCATGTGAACTTTGAAACTCTGCTTGTACATTCCAATATTGAGGAGGCCTCGCTACCAAGGCAACTGACTCCTTTAAAACTTATGATAGTTTAAAATCTCTTGGTTTTATTGTCCTGAATCCCATGTGCCTGTAGCTTTCCAAATGTATTCCTCAGAATCCTTCAGAATAGATGGTGAGAGGTGCAAACAGAGCATAGTACTCTTACCAGGAGGGGCCCTCTCCTAGTTCTTCAGAACCCACCCTCTTCTCCCCCAGGTAGCTGCCTTACTTCATTTCCCAGAGTGTAAATGATCCATCACAGATACAGGGCTGAACTTCTGAATGAGATCATAGCCTTTTCGCCCTTTCTGCACAGTTTCACCCGGTGAATTATCGTCTTATTTTCATTCCACTCCAATGAGCTGTCAGCGATGGATACTGTAATTCACAGCAACAGAAACACAAACAGATGGGTAATTGACCTACATGCCTTCATTATACTGGAGTTCAGCATGGCCGTGTGAGCCATAAAGTCCTTTATCTGCCAGTCTGAAATCCCTGAGCTTTCACAAGGAAAGGGATCAGGCCCACCTTTTATAAAAGGTGCAGTCCTTGTTGGTGTTCTTTCCACCTTACACATTTCAGAAATGGACAGGGTTTGACAGGCATAATGCAGCAGGTAAAAGACAACAGCTGGAACTCTTCTAGGACTCAGAGACAGTGACAGGAGGCTACACTCTGATGTGAGGACCAGATAGGAAAATATTTGCACTCAATCAAAATAGAATTTTTTGTCCCCTTCTTCCTCATGACAGTATGGGAGATTATGCACTTGACAGCCAACAAAATGGGTCAGAAAAGGGAAAAATCCATCAAAATTACCGCTAATTTAGGTAATTAGAATGTGCAATAAAATAAAACACAGCTGAGCAAAATCACCCCATGCTCAGTTTTTCCTTGAACAAGACAAGCCAATCCAAGTTAGTCACACACTAACCCATATTTTCTCACAGTATGTCCTCTGCTGTGCCATCCAGAGCTACCTGCCTTTATCCATTTGGACTGGGCTTATATTTCAAGAGCCAGCCCACATCCCAGCATGAAGTCTTCCATCACTGCTATCCATGAGCTTGTGTGCTTCCATCTTCATTGTACATTACGCACTTATTTAACATTTGAAGTATATTTATTTAACACCTACTATCTGCCGGACAAAATAGTTCTTTAATGTTGGAACCATAAATCAAGACCTCTATATCTTGTGCCTGAGGTTCATGGTTTGGTTTTGAATCTCCAAATAGTCCGTGTTTTCTTCCATAATAGCACACATTTACAAAGTGCATCTTAAAGATAATACATGTCTCTTTTATCTTTTCCAACAAGTCCCTATTCACTACTTGGGGAAGGAAGGAGGTAGACACTAAGATTTTCCAGCAAGCATAGGAAGAAAAGGGTCTTCACTGCATTTTTAACTTTCATTGCTTAAATCTTCTATTCCAGACATCAAATTTCTCACAGACATAGAAGGCATAGCCAGGTGAAAGAGGAACCTGCTTCAGATAGCGGTATTGACAGTGCTGTTGAGTATCTCCAGGAATCCAAGGCACTGTTTACCTCAAAGTTCCTGTGTTACTTGACTTCCCTTTAATGACTGAAACTCAACAATTCAGAGAGCCACATTTCTTTTCCCGAGCCCCATAATTTTTGCCTGTAATGGACAAGGATCCTTTACCTTTGTTGCTGTAAGAAATGCTTTTTCTCTAATGAGTTCATAAATGTTTGCTATGTGCCATTTTTTTCTTTTGAGTTTTGATCTTCTCCAAGATACAAGAACCTTTTCTCCTTTAGGGAACTTGGAAGCAAAAGAATAAAAGGAGGTAGATCTTAGTACGAAAGTAAAGTTATGCTCACATTGATCCTCACCTAGAAGTACTGATACCTAGGCTTTTTCACATGCAGATTTGCTTTCCAGACTATGCTTCCTGTGGGTCCCTTAACCCCCAATGCCAGTTTAGATAGAATGTGGAATAAATGAGGAAACTTAACATTTATTACAAGTTTAATTAGGCCAGTATCTTACCATGTTTGGAGTGCTGTAGCAAAAACATAGACTAGATTTGCTCACACAAACGACATGTGTTTATCACAGTTCTGGAGACTTGGAAGTCCAAGATCAAGATGTCACTAATTGTGACGTCTAGAAAGTCTTCATCCTACGGATATAGGCAGATGTCGCTTGACTGTGTGCATCCAGCCTTTCTTTGTTAGGTGCCCGTGGAGTGACAAAGCTCTCTCATCTCTTCTGCTGAGGGTTACTAATCTCACCATGAAGGCACCAACGTCATGACCTTATCTAACCTAATCACGTCCCACAGGTCACACCTACTAATAATATTGGAGGTTCCAGTTTCAACAAATGTATTTGTCATTTGTCTGGGGGCTTGGAGGTGGCAAGAACGTTTTTTCCATAACAACCAGATTGTGATTCAAATACTATTGATGCTTTTTCTTTTCTCATACCTAAAGGAGAATGAGATCCTGAGTTTCTGTAAGAAGATTGGGATTTTGGTTTCACAAGCTAAAAAGAAAAACGAGTAAAACCTGAGGTTCAGAGAGGCTAACATACTATTCCTCTGTGCTGGAGTCACCAGGGGACACTAAGACAGGATTTATCTCAGTCCCTACTTTTTCTCACTGGAGAGTAGAAAGACCCCAAGTGTTTTAGAACTAATTCCAACTTTCTAGATTGGTTAGGGGGCTCTGCTCACAATTCTAACGATGCCAGTGCACAAGAGGGCAGCTTTCTCCTCAACTGAGATGAGGAAGAGAACTAGAAAACTGGGAACCCGCCCTGGGCTCCACCTGCTTGTACATTCAGAGATTCGTAGAGGGTAGGCGGAGCTCTGCCTCCCCAGAGAAAGGATATGACAAAATCACAAATCAATAAAAGAATTTCAGCTTGTAATTAGTTCTACTGAAGAAAAGAGAAAAGGCTTTTGAATTTGAATAGTATATGGAGGTCTACATCTCAGGACAACAGGGCTGTACAGAGATCTGGAGAAAGAATATTCCAGGCACATGGAAGGGCAAAGTAAAGACTGTAAGAAGAACAATGCGGATACTTTGGAAGGGCAGAGAAAAACAGCTCCGTGTCTCATTTGTTGTGGGTAAAGAAAAAGCTATCTGGAGATAAGAGGGAAGAGAGAGGTGAGGACATAGAGAGAACCCATTAAGGGGCAGAGCAAGGAGCAATGAAATCTCAGCACACAGAGACGACCTGCAAAATACAAAGCATGCTGCACTGTGGATGCACTGAAGGTGAAGTGGGGAAGGAACAAGAGACGGAGCGCAGGGACGGGGAGCAGAGGAGGAAGGTGCCTGGGCGTTACCCCCTATGCATTGGCCACTCCCTCTGTGCAACACAGAAATATTCCACTTGAAAACATGACAAGATTTAAAAAGTAAAAAGGTAATGAGATTGGAGGGAAATATTCCATATGTTCAGTGTGGGTGAGCTAGTGTTCAAATGTAACTCTCAACCCTCGCCTTGCTGGGTTTTACAAGGCAAAATTTATATGCTCGGTGATAATGGTGACCTTTTTGTCTCTCATTTTCTGTTTTTCTTTCCTGGTTGTGTGTGTGTGTCTTTGGGAACTGTGGGGACAAAATATTCCACCCCAGCCGGCAGCTGTATATCTTTCAAGCAGTGGTTCCACAGGCCAAATCCCCCTCCAAATTATTTATGGCTCCCATTGAAGCTAGCAGGATTCAGGCGCCGATCTTAGAGGTCAGCAATGGGCCTCTTTGTTGGACACAGGTCACTGGGAGAGGAGTTTGGCTGTGACTGCTGTGTGAACCTCCGCTGCTGTAGAAATGGTTATATAACTTTAAACAGTAATGACATTTTGCAGAAAAGTGCTTTTTAATTGCTATGTCTTCATTACTCTCTTTTGAAATTGCCCAAGAGATTTTGCTTCAGAGACAGCTCGGCAGGTCCTGCGTTTCCATTTTTATAGAGCAGCCAGTTTTCTGTTTCAGCTGCTCCTAGAAAACCCCCAGCCCCAAATTTCATGTTTGCAGTTGCATTAAATAGGGTAGGTGATACTGGCTTTTGTATTCTTGCCAAACGGAGACATGTTTTGAAGCAGTTTTCTAAAATTGCACTCCCCCAATTCATTTTGGGCTGGGACCAAGAATAGAATATTTTATTCCCTACAAAAGGGAGAAAGAAAATGATGAGCAAGCTAGAAAAATAGGGCTGAGAATATAGTCTATAGGGTGCCTTTAAGCAACAGAAACTTACTCCCAATCCATAGAACCAATTGCCTAGAGAGGATTGGGATCAGCTAAAAATAAATTTTGCTTTGGAAGAGAAAAGGGTGATAGAGATAAAATGACTCAATAATGCCTACTCTGAAAGAACAGGAGTCTCAGTGTAGAAGGGCTTTGCAGTTTGACTTGTTTTGCGTGACCTTCCTGTGTCTGGCATATGCCTGGGCAGTAGCCTTTTCTCAGAACCTCTCCACCTCTTGTGGATTCCTTGACCCTTGGAATGGAGCTCACCCGGTTCTGCTGTGGACCACGTCCAGCTGCGCGGTGCCCTCCGCTAGAACGCCTTCCATGCAGATGACAGGATGAGAAATACACTTTCCCGGGCAGCTCTGTAGCTCCACAGCCTGCATCTGCCTTGTGTGGAAGCTTTCCAAATATCTGAAGCCTGCCTTCAGAGTATGTTCCCCTTCTTATTCAATATCTGCCACTATTGCCTCTCCTTTTCTTTATCCTGAAGGTTCAAGTGAATCTGGAAGAGTTTAATCAGAGTAGTGACACGGTCACTGGCACCATCAGCTCCACCACACTACAGCCATCCATAGCTTTCTTAGTATCTTCACTGCCTCAAAAATAGGAAGAGATAAACATCTGCTTGCTTATTAGGTTCCAGGAAGTCTTCCACACAATTTGTAGACATTTTTCATTTATTCCTCTTAATATTTCTCTGGTGTACATACTAGAAGTAGGTCCATTTGAGCAGAAGGGGAAAATGAGGCTGTAGAGGAAGGCCGTCTAATTTTGCTTAAGATGATTTAGGCAGAGGGGAGGAGATGCTCACCTGGAGCCGTGACCAGATATTTCCCACCCGACCGTGGTTTCCTGCCATGGCCATGCTGGAGGCATCTTCCTCTACCCCATAGTGCCACTTGGAAAAGGGTCTTCTTATTTTTGGCTTTTATATGAGGACCACTTGAAATGATTGGTTATATATCTATCTCTATCTGTCTATCTATCTGTGTAGATATCTATCTATATCTCTCTCTATAGAGATATTTATCTATATCATCTATGTCTGTACCTACATCTATATCTATATATATGAGAGAGAGAGATCTACAAACACAAATGTGAGGTACAAAATGAGAATGCCAAGCTTACTCAGCAGAACCTTCATCCCAATGAGTGGAATGAGAGGTGTTCATGAGGTATGAATGACAACACAGTTATTTTTAGTTAACCAAGCTAGAATGCAATTCTCCTTTACATAGTGGATAGTAAAACTGTGACCCCGTGTGTATCCCAGGCTAACACTATTAGCAGCTCCCGAAGAAGTGGAGAGAAAATTCCCAGGCAATGCATTGGGCGGTCCAGATTTGAAGAGCTATGTCGTCAGCACGGGCAATAACAATTCTACTGTGGTGATTTTTCGAGGCACCAGAGTACTGCTCTGGCCAAGAAAATCATTCTCCATCCTTCACTCTTAAGGTTATGGGTTTGATCATTCAGGTGAAGAGAAAATATTATAATATATGATCTTGAATGCATACTGTAAACATGAGCTAAGCCTGTCCCCTCACTCATGGTGATTTCTTTACTTTTAGAGCAAAATAGAAAGCCATTTATTTCTGGCGTCCTTCACTGATATTACTATTTTTTGTTACATATGGTCTGCTAAATTATATTACTCCAATTGTATCCCCTTGGCCCTTGAAAACAACCAATATATGCTTATGACCCATAAGGTAAAATCCAAATTTGGGGGTCTATAGTAAAGCCCTTTGCACTCTGACCTCTGACCCTGTGTACAGCCTGTCTTCCCTCAGCACTGCACCCCATCCATCCAAGTTTCTATTATTCACCTGGGACTCTCAGTCTCTTTTATTATTTTTTTGCTCTTTTTGTTCCTTTTTTAGAAAGCATCTTTCCTGTTCTTTTACCTCTGTGATTTCTCACTTACTTTTTGACCAGCCCAAATTCTGGTTTTGGTACACATTTCCCTGCTATTTTGCTGTTATTTGCTGTTTTGTCCAGCTGCTTCCTATGGCACCTCTGCTGTCTGCCTATGAAGCTATGCTATAAAGATGATTGTCCCTGTCTCTGCCCGCAGAGTATATTGAAAACTCCTCTGTGGCAATCACTGTGGTTATTGTCCTTCTCAAGATCTGTAGACTTAATACTTCCTCAGGGTTTGCTTCATAAGTAGAGTTCATACATATTTTAAGAAAGGGAGAGAAAAGAAATGAAGTAAATAAGGTAAGATAAACAATAGTACTGTGTTTTCAATAAGGGGTTTTAATTTCCCAAATGGAGAAGGTAGATATCACATCTGTTGTAGTCTCAGTACTAAAATAACCACATAGAGCATGCATTCCAGAGATGGCCCAGGTCATGATCTGAAAAGCCCAAGTAGAAGCATCATAGCTGGTGGCCTCCTATTTTCTGATTATGCCTGTCTGTGCCTACATAGGCCCAGAAATAGTTTGGCTCCAGTACACAAGGAGAAAGCTAGCAGCTTTAGATTCCTATGTATCACCTTTAGAAACTGTTAATGAAACACCTTTTCTAACCTTTCCTTTTTCTCTTCTTGCTGTTCTCAAAAAGGCCTACAGATAATCTTCCCTCAGTATCTGCAAGAGAAGTTCGTACAGTCGGCCTTGAGCTACATTATGTGCGACGGCGAGGGGGAGTATGTATGCCAGGACAGCCAGTGCCGCTGCCGGTGCGCCGAGGAGTTCCCGCAGTGCAACTGCCCAGCCACGGACATCCAGGTCACGGAGGACACACTGGCCGACATGGCCAAGGCTTGGGCTGAGGCGTACAAGGACCTGGAAAGTTCAGGTAGACAGCCTGGCCTAGCACTAGGCATGAATGGCCCTGAATCCAGGTTAGAAAAGGAACTTCTAACTAGAACTAAGACTGCTGTGATGGAAAACCCAGATGTGTGTTACCTTAGGTGTTCCAGAGTCAGGAGAAGAAGCTGTCACAGAGGAGGCACTCAGTAAATCACCATTGAATGATATAATGAGCAGTATAATTAGTTGTGGTCATATGTGTTTTATCTCTGTTGTACCCAGAAGACAGAGTAAGGCCACTCTGAAGAGTAGTGGTTCAAAAGTAGTTACATTAATTCATGTATGTGTGTGTGTGTGTGTATGTGTGCATAATAAAGGATCATAGATATATATGAGTATATGTGTACATGTTTATGAGTGTATGTACATGTAGAGATTGAGATATTCAGAGAATTCAGAGAATTCACAGACTGTAAGTTATTTTTCTGGTGATTTAGCTACTTCCTGTAAGTTGTCCAAGGTCATAAACTAGGTAAGATCTAAAGTTGGATCTTTGCCTTCATGGATCTTTCATCATAAATCAGACATTCATTTTACAACCATGCAAATGATAGCAGCATTTAAGGGTCCCTGTGTAAAGAAGGAGAAGTTGTCCTGAACAAACGTACAGTTGGAGGTCGATGTGATCAGTGAGGCCAGAAAAGGCCATGAGGTCACAGTGAGTATCTGACTGTGGTTCAAGATTAGATGGAGGTGATTAATGGGGGAGTGCAAGATGCCTCAGAGAGAAAGGTTATGTTAGCACTTATTACACATGGTGCAGGGGTAACACAGGAAATATGCAGAGATGCTGTGATAATTAGAAGGGACAATTAGAAAGATTTGATGTGACATTGGCTCTGAGACTTGAGAGAACTGACTGAAATGATATTCAAGAACAGTATTTAACATGCGTGTTAAACAACTTGCTAGACATTGCTACTCTTCACTGAGCTATAACCCTGGGATGTTTGGGAGAGAAACAGTGTGCTCATTTTTAGATATGATAAGCTTGAGAATCCTTGAGACTCCCAAGAAGGGAGGCCAAGTAGGTACTTAGCATATAATAAGTGCTCAAATATCTGTTAAAAATATGAGCCTTCATGTACAGCATTACTGTTTTAAAAACAGTTGTTTTATCTTTTAAATCCATTACAACAGTTCCATTAAAGCAAACAGTGATGCCCCTGTGTTATAGAATGAGGGCACCGAGATTAAGACTCTTTCCCAAGGTTACACAATAAATCACAGCATTAGAGATGGAATCCTGGATTCCAAATCCAGTGCTCACAGCAGGTTTTGCGACTTATTAGCTCTACCTTACGCCAATCCAGGCTTTCATTTCCTCATCTGATAAAAGACAGGACATGTTTGTGTTGTTAATGCTTGAATTTATGTAAGTCTTTAGCCAAAAAACCCTTTGATCAAATAAAATCTTACCTTAGAACCACTGTGTACCACAGATAAAAGCACAGCTTCATGAAACAGCATTTGCAACAACTGTTTGCCATGAGATAGCTACTATCTATCTACCTATCTATCCGTATCCATCATCTATCTATCTACCCATCTATCTATGCCCCAACTCACTCTGAGTGCATGCAATTCATCAGGGATTCTGCTGTCTCAGGGCTGTGTGGCTTGAGTGGAGCTGTAGATGCTTTACGTACCTGTACCCATTAGTCTGTTTGAAATCCTGGGAACCCATAAGGGGGGAGGTTCATGATGGAAATGTGTTATGATTATTTGGCCTCAAACAAAAAACTATTTGATGAAAAGCTTTCACAGAGAAATTCTACTGATTGCTGAAAAGCAGAGGCAAATGTGGGCTGCATGCACAAGCAGTAGGGGACTTTAGGATATATTCCCAATCCCCAAGGAAGAGAAACTTCTTTGAGTGGGTAGGTGAGGAATTAGAAAGCTGTGGTGCTGTAGAAAGGGAAGCGATTTATGCCACACTGTCTCTCCACAAGGCCTGCATTCCCTCTAAGATATCCTGTAATTATCCATCAGAAAAGGTTTTACCCATTAAGACAAATCCACCTATTCACACCTGCATGTATGGTTTGCAATTACAATTCATTCTGTTGATTTTCAGCCCACTCAATCCTGGGTAATGTGGAGGAAAGAATGACCACCCGAATACAAAAGCCACGGATTCCTTGATGGCTTCATAGTTTTAGTGGCCAAACACAACCTGATTTCTATGTATAAATGGCAGTCTACACGCTTCCTACCTTTACAGAGGGCCTCCTCTTTCTATGCTCAAGAAAGTTACAGCATTACACTTTTAAATTATATTTTCTTATGAGATCTGAAATGGGGTTCACTGGAAGGACCATTACACCCTCTGTGGTCAGCAGAGCCTATGACAAGAGGAGCTGCGAGTCTTCCCCTGTGGGAGTCAGGCTGGCCCAGACAGAGCAGGCCCATTCGCTCCAGTCTCCTGCTTCCAGCCAGCTCAGAGTATCAATCAAGCCCAAGCTCCTTGTCACTGTTTTCATTAGTTAGCGTTCCATCGCTGTGACAGTGCGCCCCTGATAATCAACTTAAAAGGAGGAAAGATTCTTTTTGACTTGGTGCTTTAGAGATGTTCTGTTGATTGTCACTGGGCCTTATTGCTTCGGGCCTGTGATGTGGCTCAGTACATTAGGGTAGGAAAGTGTAGCACAGGAGACCTGTACATCTAATCGTGACCCAGTAGTAAAAAAAGACAGAGAGGAAGTGACTGGTGTTCCCAAAGCCCCTGCAGAGAACACTTGAGTGATTTAACTTCCTTCCCTTAGGCCTTTGGTGGCAAAACTGTGGTGCACGTGCCTCAGTGGCCATGCACAGCCCTCTCTGAAACTACATCAGGAGTAGTTTTTCCTAAACTAAAACTTCAGTATTCAGGTTTAATTGCAGTGTTGGCACTTTGCAATCAATCAGTAAGTGGGCTTTAGGCTGCAGTTTGGGCACCCGGTCTCTGAGAGGTTCACCATCACTGCCCAAGGCCCCCCTTCCTAACCCACTACTTCCCAGCACTGCCATAAGGCTCACTTTCAACACACGTCTTGGAGGAACATTCCAGATCCAAAGCATAGCATTTGTTGGTCTGTGCTGCCTGCCATTCATTGCGCATTTTCTGTGCAAGGCACTGTTGAGGTGGGTACTGGCCTGTCTCACTCCCTCAACACCTGGATTAAATGCTATCATACTGCTCCGACAAGTGGGGAAGCTGAAGCCTTGAGAGAATAAAGGTTCTGTAGCTGCTGAGAATTAGAGATGCAGTATCACCTCTTTAAAGTCTTGTTGTCTATAACAAGGTGCCTGAGGTTTTCCAAGAAGCAAAGACTTGGGTATTCAACAAACACCTATCTATCTATCTACCTATCTGACTGTCTGTCTATCTATCTAATCTATTTTCTCTCGATGTATAGAACCTCAGGACATTGACAGAAAGTGTAATATACTAATTCAGGATACACAAATTGCAGCCCGGGGAGAATCTTAATTCTTCCCTCTGTTGGGCCTTTGACCTTAGGAAAGTTAGCTGACTTATCTGTGCCCTAATTCTATAAGACAAGAGTCCCTACAAGTGCCTATGACATAGATATACATAGATTTGCTATGAAATCAGTTTTCAGTGTGGGGTGCTTAGGCTATGCCTGGTACCTCCTCAGAGCTATGTAAGCATTTCTTAAATGAAGTGAATATGAGT